>BLKR01004287.1:74449-113742 GCA_011170035.1 Teleogryllus occipitalis
ATTTTCAGATATGTTGCGAGCTCTGTTCCCATCACTACTATGAAATTTCCTCAAATAGTCTCTCCGATGAAAGAAAACTCCTTAATTAGAAAGGAAAAATATTCTTCACATTTTGCACCAACGGCATGAGCTGTCCCTGACGATTTTAGTGGCCGTGCCCTTAAAAAATCAACTAACTATCGTCCTTCGGGCTGTTCAAAGCCTTATCTTTGTTTTTCTCATGTTTTCTTTCTCTATGTCTGTCGTTTTTCTCTTTTTGATGTACTAAAATGAAAGAGAATAACGTCGTTATATCGTTCTTTATTCATAAAAGTTGAGAGAATAAAATGTTTATGACTCCGGATGAAAATAATTTTCCCCAAAAATTTCCCAAACATTTCCTAATCCCTTTATATTCCCTATTCTTTTCCAGGAACTAAAAAAATTAAGACAAAATTCCCCATTCTGGCTACTCTGCTGGAAGGGGTTGAATGGTGTTGTATCAAGAGCGACAACCCGCAAACATTCACGCTCGTTGCTGGTTTTAAAACCATAACGTTTCCAATATATAGTAGACTACGTATGCTTTACCCATCTTGGAGACCGAGGTTTGCTATATAAAGAATTTTTAAATTATTTTCAATTTTGTGATAATTTATTTTTGTCAAAATTTTATATTTGTAATTTTCTCTTTTTTGTATTTTATGTTGCTTGTAGGTTTGTTCATTTTAACTCATCTGTAAAAAATTAATCAGCAAACGTTTAAAAACTTGTAAAATAATTAGTAGTAATAGAAAGCTGTTGATTACGGCACTACCTAATCTATCAGAAGTTATTTGAAAAGAAAATTGTTTATGATTGAGCTGTGAAAGCATACAGCAATTTTTTAATTGGATAATTCTGTAAGAAAATTACTATATAAAGAATGTAGTACAACATTACTTATTATAACAGACAGTATTATTAAACAAAGGTGTAGTTGAAGAAATAAATTGTTGATCTACTTTATTCAAGCCTCACACAAAATTTTAAAACAGAGATGATTACAAAATTTTGTTAAAATAAGAACAGGAATAATTGCAATAGTAATCATTAACTTTGAAATGAAGCGACAGACCATTAGAAATGATTCCTGAATGGAAAGGATGTCAAAATGCTTATTTGAATATAGACCCAAAATGTGGGTTATTGGAGAAAAAAAGCTTTAAAACGAGCTCAGTGCTCTGAAGATTGTACTCTGTGAGACGATGGCAACATTATGACACTTTCTAATCATTGGTTCTTTTAATCCATAACGGTCATTTTGTGCACCGTGCGTTAGAATGATGAGTGATATTGATCTTGTTCGTCAAATAACTTCGAGCACTAGTTCATTCCTTTATTCGTGCCTGTTCGATTTCCACTAACCCACCCTTTCCCATATTTTTTTACTTCAGTGCAAGAACATCTACATATTCATTAAAACTAGAATGTTATTTTTAAATTGACGGTGAAATGTACTGGAAATTAGTTTTCCGTACATACAAACGTTCGATTTACACGTTTAATTTATTTTATTGAATTCAGTGGTGATATTTACTCACTTTTCTTTTTATTTTGTATATAATGCAATAAACTTGCCAATATCCGTTTGGTGATGTTCGCGTTTTCTGTTGACTCAATAGACTCTTAATAATTAAAATAAAATAATTTTGTTGTATTATTTAATATGCATGACATTGTAGAAGTGATCTCAGAAAGGGAAAGCAATTGGAGTATCTCGCCTAGCTTAGCCTTTACTCAGGGAAAAAACTAGTCGTTTTTAATCTTCTCGGAAACGTCTCTGCCGAAAGTGAACGTGCAAATAATTCAGCCTAAACCTGTCATTAACGAATATAAAGTTTGAACTACTCACCTGTAAGATAGAGTATCTGTCGCTGCAACGTATGTATTTGGGAGTTAACAAGAGAAGCCTCGAACTCCCGGTGGTCCTATGTTCGGTTCCCGACGGAGCGTATTATTGAAACAAACAAAAAATATATTTGATCTAACACGCCCCCTGCATGAATGAGTATTCTAGAAGGCGTCTGATCTGATAGATTGTTGTCGTAGTTTCCTTCTATCAATTGCAGGCGAGTGCAGAAGCTGCAACTAAAACAACGGATCAAGGGTTGTCATTTATCTTTGAAGACAAATAGATAATGGTGAAAGAACAGACTGCATCTTTGTGCCACATGCCTTAAACTGCCTTGAGGAATTAGCGCGTTATGGTCGGAAAGGCTAAATGACCTTGCGCAGTAGAAACCATCAGCGAAGTTAGAAGTCCTTGATAAAAATTATTGTTATGAAACATTATTGTGATCAACAACAGGGTTATCGGTTTGAGTGATAATGCCCCACCGATGTTTTCATTAAATTGAAAAAATGTTATAGAATTTAATGTGTTGCATTTTTACCTTTCGTTGGTTTTAAAACATATTTAATCCCTAATATTAGAGACAGTTAAAATATTTTAACATAAAAAGTGTCAAGTATATAATTGAAATTTGTTAACACAATTATTCAGAATACAAAAATGTTGTAAACTTTCAGATGACATACAAAAAATTGAGAGAAATTTGAATATCTTATTAAAGTTTTCGTCAAAATAAAATGATTAGATGGGATGTGCCATGGTATTAATAACAACAGAATTAAAATAAAAATGATTACTATTGTTATTTCAATTATTATTATTATTATTATTATTATTATTAATATTATTCAAATATTGTACACACTGAACCACGTCTATTTTTATGAAATAAGAAAAACTTACCTTTAATCTTACGGAACCTTTTCGATTTCATAAAATGACGATATTTTGAAGACATTAATTTCACAGACCGTAGTATGTTAAACGTGATAGTATTTACTATGTTTTTAAGATTCCATGTTCAAAATATTTCAGTGGCAATATTTCTGTAGATCAAAGTTATACATTGATTATTTCTATGTCTAGTCATCCAATCCTAAAGAGAACCAGTCTTCTTGAGGTCTCCCTGAAAGGTATTTCAAGCTGGAAATTTTTCTTGCCTAAAAATTCCCGAGAAGGCTTTTAGTCGGTTGTAAAACAGTTGTCTTGATCTGAATAAATAATCTATAAAGAAGTGGCCCTCTCAGAACCAGGACAAGATCGATATGTTACGAAAATTCCATTGCGCCTTGGAGTTTCTAAGAAAATATTGGTCATCGCCAGTAGCCACATTCTATGTAGAATATTATGTATTTAAAACAAAGTTTAAACTATTGGTACAACACAAACATGATTGCATATATATGTATGTATGTATATATATATATATATATATATATATATATATATATATATATATATCGCGTATAATCATGTAGAAAACCATCATTCGACTACTTCTTCATTACGTTTGTCCAGTTAGAATTTCCACTGCAAAAACAAACATCCACAAAATTTAAATAGATCAGAGTCAATTCCTTACAACGACCATAAACTATGCTTGGTTTCTCTCAAACTTATAACTCCATAAAGAATTCCAATTTAACTCAATAGAACACCATATAACATAACATTCCATCCAAATCTATTACTGCTTAACTCAAATTTCACATCTACCAACTTTAGACTCCGGGCAAATTAATTTTTTTAATTAATTTAATTAAAAATTAATAATTTTAATTTTCCTATCTGTATTGCTTTTAGTGGTGTCTGAAGATTTCCTCGTCCAAAATAGTTTGTAATATAATTTTGTGTATAAAGTAAGCCTTCATTACATGTGTTAAATATATTATATACTGATCTATGTATACTCTGTGAAAATTTATAATACAAAAATTCGTCAGGTCTGAGAATTTTAGATTATTTCATTATTTCTTTTTTTATATTATAAAGTTTATATATAATTTTTCCTTTAATAAAATGTATAATTGGGCCCTGCGTAATTTTTGCGCAAATATCTGGAAAAGGTAAGCAAATGCGAACTGCAGAGGAAATGCCTGAAACTTCATCAAAAATTAAAAATTTATTCATTTTCATCAGACGGAGTGACTTTGAATAATAGAAGGTTTGTTTATAGAAAATTGTTTATAGACGTTTTCCGGGACGATAAATGTGTGAACAGTGCAACTGTTTACAGCCGCTGCTTAGAACAATGATGGTTGCCAAACACGATTGTAGCACAGTAAGCATAGGGAGGAGGCGTGGTGCAAGCTGAGAAGGAGCAGACTGGAAGTGGATGGGTCGGTGGGTCGGGCTAGATGAAGCAGACAAGGGTTGGTTGGGTTTAGTTTTTTCGTGTTTCCGGGCGCGTCAACTGCTTTGGTCATTAGTCCCGTTAGTGTAATTGCATGTTGTGTTTCTCGGGAGATGGCGGTGTTCTTCCCCAGCTGGATGGCGAGATTCGGCGCCGACCTACCGCCGGCTAGTGGGTTTTCCCCCTAACCAGGACTCTCCCACCAGCGGGGCACCGCCCCAGCCGGGACAAGCTCTAAACTCCCGACCGGTCTTCCGGAATATGTGGTAGTGTAGTGCATGTTAGTGTGTGTCTGTAGGGGAGAGGATAGGATAGGGAAGAAGAAGGACAGATCGCGCGCGGTCCGTGGCCCGTTTGTTAGGGTACTGCTCCGGCATTTGCCTGGTGTTGATCAGAGAAACCAAGGAAACCTACCGATCAGAACAGCCGGCCGCTAGAATTCTCCGCCAGGCAGCGACTGAATTCGACCTAGCTGAAAAGCTAGTGTCGAAAATCCTGCCGCCGTCAGGACTCGAACCTAGGACATCCCGGTCAGAGGCGCTGCAGTGACATGAGTTGATGCACTGAGCTACCGCTCGCGGTGCAGACAAGGGCGAGTTAAGAGGGGTCAAAGGAAGGTATAGATACACCATACATCGAATTCATCCCTTTTTCGGTCTTAGCGCCTTGGAGTTTGGAGCTATTTACTGTGCTTTTGTGTTGTAGCTCTAAAGGCAATACCGGAAGCGGTAGTTCAGTGCATCAACTGATGTCACAGCAGCGCCTGTCGCCAGGAGGTTCTAGGTTCGAGTACTGACGGCGGCAGGATTTTTGACACTAGTTTTTCAGCTAGGTCGAATTCAGTCGCTGTCCGGAGGAGAATTCTAGCGGCCGGCTGCTCTGATCGGTAGTTTTCCTTTGTTTCTGCGATCAACACCAGGCGAATGCCGGAGCAGTGCCCCAAACAAACGCGCCACGGACCGCGCGCGATCTTTCCTTCCACTTCCTTGTTCTATCCTCTGCCCACACACACACACACACACACACACACACACACACTAACATGCACTACACTACCACACATGGGAAGGGAGGGGAGGGCAGTGTAGTGCAGCGCAGTGAAATGAAGTTAAGTGAAGTGAAGTGGAGTGAAGTGTTAGAAAAGCTATAAATCAACATACAGATAACTCAAAATCAATCTCAAATTATAATTGTAATTATATTTGTAAATATTCGTAATAGTTTTGTACTTGTCGTATATCTAGTTGTAATAATGTTAGCCACCGAGCATTAGCTCAAAGCGAACTTTAATAAATCTATCTATCTATCTATATTTCGGGAGACTGGTCGGGAGCTTAGAGCATGTCCCGGCTGGGGCGGTGCCACGCTGGTGGGAGAGTCCTGGTTGGGAAGAAACCCTGCCAGCTGATGGTAGGTCGGCGCCGGATCTCGCTATCCAGCGGAGGAAGATCGGTGCCATCTCCCGAGGGAAAACATGCACTACACTTTCACGACTAATTACCAAAGCAATTGACGTGCATGAAATTACTAACCAACCAACCAATCCAAAGGCATCGGTGGGATGACAAATTCATTATGGATCTTGACTCCTGTACTGAATACTTAGTTGCGGCCCAGTCACTCAAAAGGCATCCTGTAGGTGACATATCCTATTCCCCGTTTAACCCCGTAAGGCGTCTGTGAGATGATGACGCTTTTAATGTGTTATTTTTTGATAGATATTGACGCAACATTGTATTAAAATTCTCATGTAACCTGAAATCAATTGTGAGAGATAAAATGATCTTTGGATTTGTGCTTTCTTTTTTACTTTGCATATTTTCACTGCAACGTTTTTCGTGTTTTTCTTTAGAAAGAACTGTGTAAACTGCAATTGAGTTTCTTATATTTTTTAATACTTTAGTTATGTTTTCCTTTTTTGTTTGTGATAATTTTATTCTGATTTTCCAAAAATAAACAAAATATACGCAATTTTTCAGTAGTAGTAAGAGCAATCATGGCCGAGCTGACAGATCTGCCGCTGGCGTATGTATCTCCAGCCTGATTTGAGTTTGGCATCTAACATATACCGTTAGAGCTTTTAGGCAGAAACATAATGTACGACCTCCGACTTAGAACACTTTGCAATGTCATCTCTCAGATATCGTACGAGGGCAAAAGGTTAATTTTGTTAATAAGTGCTCTGGCAACGCCGGGTACATGAAACACCTTTCAATATCTTTTAACATAACCATTACAAAGTATGAAAAAGTCGCACTTTGTTACTTTCTCCTATACGTACGTATGTACGGAGTAATATACGTAATACAGAGAAAGTTATGTAATGCTGAGGAAAATCGATTTCGAGATTTCAACGGAAATACAGGTTTTGGGGTCCCCTGATACCGAAAACGTGTTTTTTTCAAAACGTCGGTCCGTCCGTCTGTTCGTCTGGGTCTGTCTGCCACATTGCCTTATTGTTTTGTTTTTTTCAAAAATTACAAAAATGTAATTGTTTTGATTCGTCACCCATGTCGGTAATATTTGCATTAGAGATGATTACTTTACGTTATTGTAATTATGAGTACATGTGCTTTAAATAATGTATCATCTTTCTCCAAAACTCAACAGTTTCGCGACATCCTTTTGGAGCACACTTAACAATTCTACAACTAAAATTTTCTTCAAATTTTATGTAAGGATAGTGAATATTATACTGTTTAAGATGACATAAAATTCATTTTGGTGTTTTCTTTTATTTTTTCAAAAATACATAAATGTATTTTTTTTAAATATGTCTCACGCCGACCTTATGCACATTTCCATCGATTTGTATATACATTAGTGCATTTGTGAGTAGAAGTGCTTCAAAAGTCTCTAAGTGAAGTTTTTCGAAAACTTACTAGATTCCTTCAAAAAAGAGCTTCAAATTTTCCATTTACAGTAATGCTAAATCGGCATTTTCTTAACAACGGCTCCAAATTTTTCAGTGAAAATTTCTATATAGAACGAGGTTTGATCAGGATGACGAATTTTTCATAAAATCCAGGAGAAATATTTAGCGAATTTGAAAATGTTTATTTACTACAACAAATAATATTTCAAACAGATTAAGGCATACATTTTCTTACTCAAGCCATCCATTCGATTAGGAGTTTAAGTGATGTCTGACGTATTAGTGTGTTAGAATTTGAAATATTGTAGTCTTTGGTAATTGTAACTAATAATACGAGAAAGTATGAGCTGTTTGATTATCATTGGTTTAGATAATGCTCTAAGAATGTGATAGGATCACAAGAGATCCAGCAATACCTTAGGGTCGTCAATACAAAATTGTTTCTCACGAAATAAGCGACAGAATAAGATGTTTTCGGGTTAATTATTACAATTTCGGGATTTTGCTCTCGTGGATCTTGTGGGTCTCGTGCTCTCCTCGTCTTGATCAAAAATGTTCTATATCTCGAGTTCTATTTGAAATTAAATTGACCAAAACCTTTTAATTTTGTCTGTGAACTCTGTTTATACGCGGATAGTTGTAGAATTGTTAACTGTGCTCCCAAAAAGATGTCGCGAACTGCAAGTCTGTAGGTAGACTAGTGAAGAATATTTGCACTAGATTCGTAAGTTGGCAGAAACGACACACCACTGGTGGCTAGCAGGATATTGATTTTGGGGTATGGAATTCAATTATGTAGTTTTAGTTACGTTAAAAACAGTAATATGGCATTATACACAATTATTTTTATTGTAACAGAATCTTATTACATTACTTCCGTCAGCAGTGACACACATGGACTTAAATACGTATATCAAACACTTGGTGGTGATTACTACTTTTCTGTACTTTGCAAGAACACAAACATACACACGTATTTTTCGATACATAAAAGTTCTTTAGCAATCCATGGTTGCTGTCACAAATAAATAAATGAATAGCAGTTTGAGTTATGCATACTAATAGTGCTCGACTAATGAGAAACACTTTTTAATTATTTAAATTCTTATTGCAACACACGGAAAAACACTGCTTGGTACCGCGGACTCTTGAATTTCAAACCGATATGTTAATTTTCGGGGAAACTTTACACGAAGCGCTTGGGTCATTTTCTGATTTCTCTAAAAAGTGCCTAATTGTTTTTTATTAATTTTTGTTGTTTTAATGAAGAAAGTTTAATAGATTGGTGCTGGTCTAATTTTCATGGAATATTCTGATTTTTTGAAAGCTAAAAAAATTCAAACTTTTTGGGCGTCTTGAAATAACGTCACAAACAATTTGTCCAAAATATGAGTACCTTTTGCGTAACTTTGCGTGAAAGTACGGGCGAGAAAGTTCATGCTGTTTTAGCACTTCTTTCTACCCTTAATTGTAATGGTTAAAGGGTAGTGTCGACGTTTTGAAACCAAATAGAAGATAGAAAACATTCTTAAAGGCGGCGTCACATGAGGTATTTAACCATTTGCTTACCAGAATATTCGAAAGAAATAATTTGTAGCTAAATGAGTGAACCTATGTTAAGATATCTTGTACCGGTATTTCTTGTGTATATCATTATCTTATAAGAAGGTGGTATTATGAATACATGGAACAACGCACACTCATATAACAAAAAACTTGTTTTTTACATCATCAATTGTATCAGTTTATAAAAAACAGCGTCAATTATTTCTTCTGTTTAGTTGCAATGTCTTTAATATCTACGATGGCAGATGTTTTTCTAACATCCAATGAAGACATTAACCCATTGAACAATAGATGATGCAGTGGGCAATGGCGTATTTATTTTTTTAAACATAACCTCTGCCACTACCGTCTGCACAGCGCCATCACAAGCTCATGTGACCGGGAGTGGTAGCTCAGTGCATCAGCTGATGTCACCGCAGCGCCTCTGACCGGGTGGTCCTAAGTTCGAGTCCTGACGGCAGCAGGATTTTCGACACTAGCTTTTCAGATAGGTCGAATTCAGTTGCTGTCTGGAGGAAAATTGTAGCGGACAGCTGCTCTGATCGGTAGTTTTCCGTGTTTTATCCGATCAACACCAGGCGAATGCCCGAGCAGTACCCTACCAAACGGGCCACGGACCGCGCGCGATCTGTCCTTCCTCTTCCTTGTTCTCTCCTCTCCCCTTACACACATACCCTTACACACATACCTACACTAACATGCACTACACTACCACATATTCCGGGAGACCGGTCGGGAGCTTAGAGCTTGTCCCGGCTGGGGCGGTGCCACGCTGGTGGGAGAGTCCTGGTTAGGGGGAAACCCCACTAGCCGACGGTAGGTCAGCGCCGGATCTTGCTATCCAGCGGGTGAAAAAGATTGGTGCCATTTCCTAAGGAAAAACATGCAATACACTTTCGGAACTAATGACCAAAGCAGTTGACGCGCCCGGAAACACGAAAAAATCAGTCAATCAATCAATCAATCAAAAAACTGATCTGTAGGCGCGTGAAAAATACGGGTAAATCCGACGTTGCGGCTAAGTGCGAGCTGCAAAGTGTTATTCGCTTTGTTCAAGAAACAGGGAATATTGTAACAGAATTTCACCAAAACGTATGCCCAGTATACTGTGTTAACTTTCTAAGAAATGGGGAATGAAAATGTTCTTTCATAGAGTCGTAGGCTTCCGCGGCCGGAGTAATTGAAATCTTGGCTGCTCGGGATTAGCCGCGTCATGGTCGATGGAGCTGATGTTTCGGCCATCTTGTTGTGGCCTTCATCGACGCTGTACTGCTGCCGAGAGGCTGGCGAGTCGCGTTATATTGGGCGGGTGCGCGAGATGACCAATGTGTCATCGACGTGGCGCAGCCATAGCAACGGTTTTAAGGGCGCGTTTTCTATTCTTCAAAGGCTCCCATGAACAGATTGAAAACAATAGGAGATTACGGCGAACTCATAAGCAGTGCTTTCTGTCTGAGCGTAATACTCCTGCTTGTATTGGAAAAGGTTGTCGATAGGCAGATCTCTGTGAGTTTGGCCCATTCTCTCTGAAGATGATGTAGTAGGAGGTTGTTTTCCACGATCTTGATCGCGTCACTGACGGGAACCATGGTGAAAAGGGAGGAGACGTCGAAGCTGACCAGAAAATCGTCGGGCCCTATTCTGGTGGAGCGGATGAGTTCGGTGAAACTTTTGGGGTTGAGGACTGAGGATGGCATATGGTCGGTGAGAGGTTTCAGTTTTTTGGCCAAGAATCGGGCTAAATGGTGGGTAGGTGAGTTGATAGCACTCACAATTGGGCGGAGGGGAACTCCGGGTTTGTGGATTTTGGGTAGGCCATAGATGCAGGGAATTCGGTGGCAGTTGGCGAACTTCAGGGCTTTCTTCTCTTGGTCGCTGGTGGAAGATGCTTCATTTATGCTGGACATGACTTGTTGTCTCACCTTCCGCAGAGGGTTGTGGTCCAGTTTCTGATAGGTGTTATCACCAGTATGCTGGTCATCTTCGCATGGTATTCGGCGCTGTGTATGATCACGGTGGCATTGCCTTTATCTACGGGAAGGATGACGATATCATCCCGCTGCTTCAGGTATTTCAATGCCAATCTCTCATCACGTGAGATATTACAAGTTGGGGGTTTGCACGGGTCAAAATTAGCTCGTATCCCGTCTTATGTCTTCGTAAAGATCTTCGGGTAGCCCACGAAGAACGGTCTTCACAGGAGCCCCCGGTCATCTGCAATACAGTAGTCAACCTGACCTGCGAAACTTTTGACACGGCTACCACAACATCAGACATTTTTGCCAGATGGGTCTTACAGGATTGTTCATCGTTCAACCCGTCTAAGCGGCGAGTAATTTTCTTCTCTTTGTCGAATTGAATAATTGCCTTGAATACTAAAACTTCCTACCAATGAGTAGTTTCAAACAAAGTTGAGGATCTTCTCGGATCTCTGACGGCAATGTTCGCCAAAGAGGGAAAAGAAATGCTTCGTCACATATAACATAAATGCCTGGCATTCACACAGTGATTATGTAAATAAAGTAACCACGTTTGTCATTCACCTTTCGTAATAAATTTATTTTTTCTTCACTCTCTTATTTTTATAGATAATAAACATTATTATAGACATTTTATAGGAGATTCGAGACAAAACGTCCAACGTAATTCTGCCTCACACCTCGACACAGAAGATCACCGTTGCTAGAAAAAGTCCAACGCCAAGCAATTGTAAATTGGGGATGACATCGTCCAAATCAAGCACGCGAGGACTATCTTCAATGTCTTCGATTTGAGCCACATTCCAGGAAGTTCCTTTCCTGCGTATGGAGATTGCTTCTGTCTGATCCATGCCCTTCTTCCACTTAATTAAGAGACCGGCTGATATGATCTGCAGGTATTTTAGGTTGATGATATTCGTCAATGCCCAATTTCTGAAAGTAGTATGTAGTTTATAAATAAATTAATTGAATTGTCAAATAATCAGTAGTCTTCATAAGTATTGGGTGTTTGACAGCAATTGTAATTGAATCATGAATTAGCAAAACGCAAGTTAGTTGAAGGTAATGAAATTTCAAAAGCCATTTTTGTGATAGGTGTTGAAACTAGAAGTTTGGAAGTCATGGATTACGGCTATTGAGAGCTTGAATCAGTGTTCTGGTGCAGGTGGTTAGAAGGTGCTCGAAATTTTTTTCAAGAAAATCGAGATATCTGTCTGTATCTGGCTTGATGGATTGCTGTTTGAAGATGGGTAGATGGACGGATGGATCCAATACGTTGTCAGATTTGAGGCTTTTGAATTGAACCTTTATAAATACATTACTGTGACCTAATTATGCCTTTATGGAAATTATTAAGCTACTTTAATTTTTTAGGATTCTATTCATAATTCCCCTTTCATAATTTGAAAATTATCTCGGAAATGACTCAACGGTTTTTTCTTTCTTCTTTCCTTTCTGGAATAGAAGAAAGTTCATTTATTAAAAGATGTACAGTCCCAATTTTTATTAAAACCTATGAAATTTAAAAAAATTGTAATTTAGAGACGTATATTAGACCCTCTCATTACGCCAATATTAGAGGCGGAAATATATTGCTCAATGCAACTTGTACCAATACTTTTTGTCTTTAAAATTTCGGGCAGTGAATAAAAAATTGATTACGTATGGAGCAATAACTAGTGACATTAAGAAGAAATGTTCCGTTTTGCCGTACATTCTCTTTAGTTATTTATTATTATTTATTATTAATTTTCCTCTAATTCACAACTAAGGATGTTAGCAGTCGTTTGAATATAAAATCTATCCCGGGTTGCAACCATCTTCCTAAGAAGCAAGTGCAGAGTCTGGCGCTGCTTCTACAATACTTGTAGATTTGTTCCCCCCCCAAAAAAGCAATAACTTTCACTTCCAAGTCTTTTGAATGACCTGGAAGTTAAGAAAATGTTTTACACACATTTTGTGGAACAATCTCCAGAGCTCCGTTTACTATCGGGAGAACCTGCGCTTTGGCGCCCAACATTGAGCTTATCTCGAATTCTATTATTGTAATTCTCGATTATTTAATATTATTATTTTTCTCGCGAATAGGCCATTTTGTACCACGCAGGACATGCTCTTGGTAGGACATGCGCAGGCAAGTCTTGCATGTAACTAATCAGCGGGTAAGCATTAGGGTGAATCCAATTTTTATACCCCAGGGTTGTTAGTTCGGGGGAGATGGAAGATGGAATGATGATGATAATGTAGGATGAATGAATGGCACACACAATCAGTTATACACAAACACACCTATGACCGAGCGCGGGACTCGAACCCGCGATCCTTCCGCCCGAGATAGCCTCAGCACTACTGCCTTAGCGATCTTGGTCACCCGCACTGGCTTATTATTATTATTATTATTATTATTATTATTATTAATCTTATTTTTAACATTTATCACATTATTATCATTATGTGTTAAAATGACTTAAAGTTAGTGTATTAATATTCCTAATTGTAATATGTAAATTGTAATGTTCTGCCACTAGGTTGTATAAACCTACTAGCAGAAATAATATCTATCAATCTATCAGTCTATCTATCTACCTATGTATCTATCTTCCTACCTATCTATCCATCAATCTACAATCGGTGCGACTTACGGGCGCGCGTGCATGACCGACATGACGCTTGGTAATGTGTCGCGCATGGGGCGCATTCGCCGGCGCACGTGATGAGCGCGCGAGTAGTACGCCCAAGAATCCTCCGTCTCTACCCACGCCAACCGCTGCCCTTGCTTCACGAAGTGCGCCACGTCGCCGCCAGGGGCGATGTGCGACTCGAGCTCCGACACGCGTTCTCTGGATCGTAGCTTCTCCGGGCTGTAAATCTCCGATGCATTGTCCTCCAATTGCAGAACGGCAACGTTCGGCCCGTACACAGGTAAACCGCTGTCAGCCAACGGATCGAAGGTGTCGATTTCTGCATAGCGATCGGGATTGGTGATAAGGGTGAACAGTCTACCCTGCAGTAAAAAATTAAACATATGGTAATTATTACTGATCGATATCCATCTACATAGCATAAATTTATCTATCTCTTAGTCTATTTATCAATACTATCTGGACCCTCCAAAAACGCTGTAATTTGGAACTTGTTTTAAATATGAAAATTACTTCCTACAAAAACACAAGGGCCGGCCCCCAAGCTGAGCACTTCAGGCCCTGTATTCCGCTAGACCACTCTAATATCGCCAGGTGGCGTTTTAATTTACATATCAAATAAAGGAGTTCCTTTAAATTTCGTCTAATATTAATTCTATCTCGTTCTTTCAACTTCATTACATTGATTATGTACTTTTTGTCTTTTCTAACGACCCCTTTAATAATGAAGTGAGGGCACCCAAAAAAATCAAACAATTTGATACAAAGTTCATGAAAGTTCATCATTTTGTAGATGAAATGTTAATAAACATTCTTCGAGACCCAACTATCACCATATATTGGCCACTATCCCTTGTCACTATCCTTCACTATCCCATCCCTTCACTATCCCTTGTCATTTGTCCCCACTCTTCCTCCAAAACCGGTGTTCCCACAGAACTCACATACCTTCGTAACTCTTAACCTTTGGAAGGTCAACGAAACCTGATTTTAAGAGCGTAAGGGCATTATTGGCCAGTTATACGAGATACATTAAATGTACAGGCCGTTTGGTGTCTATATCTGACCAGCAAAGTGTTAACTGCTAGCCTACGTTTAATCCAGCCGCGACGTCGGTTCTGTGTAACGTGTACTGCGTACTATGTCATTCATTTACCGATTCACGTCATCACGGTCACCGGAGCTTAATTTACAGAACCACAACTATAGGCGTACGACCGTGCCGTATGACCCTAATTTGTTTAGAATAAATCTTGCCAACAACTATTGATCGCTCGCGGTCCGTGACCCGTATGGTAGGGTACTGCTCCGGCATTCGCCTGGTGTACGAGCATTCGAATGCTCTGCTCTTTTTACTCTGCGAGACTCACCATTATGACACTTCTTGATCATTGGTTCTTTTAATCGATAAGAGTAACTTCGTGCAAGGTGCGTTGGAATGAAAAGTGCTAACGATCTTCTTTGTGAAATAACTTCTAAGATTGATGGCTTCAGTGGTGCCTGTTTGACTTCTTTTAACCCACCCTCGTTCATATTTATTAGTTCAGTGCAGATTAATCTGCATATTTATTTAAACTAACATGTTATTTTTAAATTTACAGTGAAAAGTAATAAAAATTAGTTTTCCATACAATACAATGTTCGATTCGAAAGTTTTTCTACTTTATTGAATTCAGGGGTAAGTTTACTAACATTTTCCCCTGTTTGTTTGATTAATAATGCAATAAACTAGTACATTTCCGTATCGTGCTGTTCGCGATTTCGGATGACTCAATCGACTCTTTAATAATGAAAATAAACTAATTTTGTAGTATTACTTTATATCGCATGACAACCTAAAAGAGTCCTAAGAAAGGTAAAGTAATTGTAGTCTCTCGACTAGCTTTGCCTTTACTCAGCCAGAAAATATCCATTTATATTCTTCCCCAGTTCCCGGCGTTTTGTAAATGGGGAAGTCTGCAAATGCAATCACATTGCATGCATTGTATTTCTAAACAAAATCTTGTCCGATGCACGCATAACAGAGTAGCACTCCTATCGGGTATTGGGAAAACAAGTTGAAGCTCAATGCTACTCGCTGAGCTGCGCACTAATGCTATCTGGTGACCATGACCTTCTTCAGAACCTACGCCCCCCTCCCTTGAAGGTTGCTTGTCCACAGCCTTCGCCCGCCCGAAGGCCTGTGCAATGAATGCAGGACGTCACGCCTCGTCGTTTTACACAGGCCTTATGGTGCAATGAAGTGGGAGCCTAACGCTTCCGTGTCTCAGCGCGTAACACTTCGTGTCACAGCTTCAAAAGCGTTACGGACGACGGTTATCGAAATCATAAACAAACGTTTTGATAGGATTGTTATATAATACATTTTATAAAGCCATTATTAATATATAAATACATTTATAAATGTATTTTTAAATTTCTTTTGGGGGCAATTTATATAGGCAGCCTTACAGCCTTTATGACGAGCCGCGCCTGTTCTTCCTCGAAACGTCTCTGCGGAGTGTGAACGTGCAAATAGTTCAGCCTAAATCTGTCGATACCAATTATACAATTTGAACTACTCACCTGTAAGATAGAGTATCAGTCGCTTTAACATATGTAGTTGGGAGTTGGCAAGATAAGCTTGGAACCCCGGGTGGACCTGTGTTCGGGTCCCGACGGAGAGTGTTGTTGACACGTAGGTGAGGTGAGTGACGTCGTAGGTTGAACAAATCACAGACAAGATGGCTTTGGTATAAAAACAGTTTATTTACATATATACACATTCATATATACTGCGGATTCGGTGGTATAACAGTCAGCGTACCGGACTGTTGTCCCTGAGTTTGTGGGTTCAAATCCGTTCAAATCCGAGCGAAGTGGATTTGGAAGGGCGAAAAAATCCTTCGCACGCCTTCCTTTGGAGAGGAAGTAAATCCGGCTGTCCCATGTAGTAGATTTACTGCATGTGAAATATCCTTAAACCTAAAAGAAGCCTCTGAGCAAAATTGAGATCCACCTGTTGCGTCGCCCAAGACAATACCTCCTTTCTCCGCTTTCTCCGCCCAAAAGGAGCGCAGCGAAATTTGCGTGGTTAGACGGAAAAGCGAGCTTGATGGCCTGAGTCTCGCGACGTAAAATAGTACTAAGTAACTACACATAACTGCCCTACCATTTACTCCTGGAGCATTTGCTCCCCGGTAGCATCAGCTAACTGCCAAATGTACTGTTAACATGAGCCTGGCACTCATACTCGCAAACTTACGCCCTCCTACGCACACTGGCTTCTCGCGACCAAGTTCCAGGAACAAAAGCTACCCTTTTCAGGGCTCGCCTTTATATAGCCTCGCTGAGGCTGCGTCGCCACGCGCCCTGTGCCACTACCTGTCGGGAATTGCGACACATCTGACACCAGTGTTACGCGTACCCTCTCAAACTGCACCCTGGGCTCGGCCTCCCTCTTTTCCTACCCATTGTGGTGTATTCTACTCCTGTCCACTCTGAAAGTGTCCGCGATACCCGCTGTGAACCACGCTGCCGCGTCGTTTCAGTAGCGGGCGCTACAACACCAATAAAAGAAAGTTCATCTAAGGCGCCCACTGTGTGAATGCGTATCCTATAAGTCGGCTGATCTGATAGATTGTTGTCGTAGTTTGGACCAAGGGTTGTCATTTATCCTGTAACGTTGTATGGTGTTTTCAAGCGACTGGGTTTGAGTTGCTAATCATGAAGACAATCTACAGAGAGCCCAGTACGATCGCAGGAAACAGCAAAGCTGAACATTTTGCATATATCTTCTGGTAAGCCGAGTCCATAGCTTTCTATGGTTCTCCCTCCGTCATATGTAGCTCGTTGGAATATAGTTATTGTTAGTGATTCCGGACGCTTCAACTAAGGAGGCCATTAGTCCCATAAGTGCTGTGCATGTTTTTCTTCGGGAGGTGGCGGTGATCTTCCCCCATTGGAGGACGCGACTCGGCGCCGACCTACCGTCAACTAGCAGGGATTCCCAACCAGGTATTTCCCACCAGCGGGGCACCGCCCCAGCCGGGACAAGTTCTAAGTCCCCGACCGGCCTCCCGGCATGTGTGGTAGTGTAGTGCATGTTAGTGTAAGATCTAGCTGAAAAGCTAGTGTCGAAAATACTGCCGCCGTCGGGACTCGAACTTGGGACTTCCCGGTCAGAGGCAGTGACATCAGCTGATGCACTGAGCCACCGCTTCCAGTCGTTAGAAGATAAGATGACTGAACAGGTAAACACTAACAGATTTCTAGGCTTTGACATGATCGGAGATCTTGTTTGAAAGAAAGGCGCGAGATTCAACCTTATATATGTCCCCATTAAAATAACACTTTAAAGTAAATTTCGAAAACATACTATATTGAAATTTTACAAAGTTATGGAAATGCCTTGTGCCATATATCGAAGTGAAAACTAGGTTATAAATTCTAAATCGTAAAACAGAGTGCAGGAAGCTCAAAATAGATTTTTGAGATCAATTATAGGAGTAACTAGAAGAGATAGACAGAAAAATGAAGTCATTTGGGAGAACCTTGAAATTTACAAACTAAACTACAAAATCGAAAAAATAGAAATAAATGGATAGAGGATGTATTGTGAAAAAAAATTGTGTACCAAAGCGATTCCCCTTCTATACTTCTCGATTGATTGATTGATTTTTTCGTGTTTCCGGGCGCGTTAACTGCTTTGGTTATTAGCCCCATAAGTGTAGTGCATATTTTTCTCGAGAGATGGCGTTGATCTTCCCCCGCTGGATGGCGAGATCCGGCGCCGACATACCGTCGGCTAGTGTGGTAGTGTAGTGCTTTTTAGTGTAAGTGTGTGTGTGTGTAAGGGGAGAGGATAGGACAAGGAAGAGGAAGGAAAGATCGCGCGCGGTCCGTGGCCCGTTTGGTAGGATACTCCAACGATATTCGCCTGGTGTTGATTGGAGAAACCACGGAAAACTACCGATCAGAGCAGCCGGCCGCTAGAATTCTCCTCCAGACAGCGACTGAATTCGACCTAGCTGAAAAGCTAGTATCAAAAGTCTTGTCTACACTTCTCGAGGGTAAAGAAACATGGGAAGACCCGAAAGAAGGTAGAGTGTTCAACGAGGCGCAATCAACAGGCCTAATGTCTGAGAGAGAAGATCTTTTACCTGAATATTTCTTTCTGAAATGAAACAAAATACATTTGTGCAATATTCAAGTAGTTTATGCTTTGTAAACGTTACAGAAAATTCCTGTATTTAAAATAAGAGATGCTGCTATGTGAACCTGCTTCATTTTTGTGCTACATGCTTCAAACTGCCTTGAGGAATTTGGGCATTATGGGCGAAAATGTTTAAAGACCGTGCGCACTAGAAACCATCAGCGAAGCTAGAAGTTACTGATTAAATTATTATTATGAAACATTATTGTGATGAACGACAGGGTTATAGGTTTGAAAATGCCCTATTGCTCTTTTCATTAGATAAATTACAAAAAAGTTATGTAAGTGAGTGTGTTGCATTTTTAGCTTTCATTGATTGAAAAATACATTGAATCTCCAATATTAGAGACATTTAAAGTATTTTAACCGAAAAGTGACAATTCTGATTGAAATATTTTATCACAATTATTTAGAATACAAAAAAGTTTTGTAAACTTTCAGATGACAATAATAATAATGATAGTAATAATGATAATGATAATAATAATAATAATAATAATAATAATAATAATAATAATAATAATAATAATAATAAGCTGATCTGGTGGGTGAGATCGCTAAGGCAGTAGTGTAGCAGCGATGTCGAACTGAAGGATCACGAGTTCGAATCTCGCCTCGGGCATGGTTGTATTGTGTTCGTCCTCTTACCCCTTATCATCACCTTATCGCTTCATCTTCATAGGTACCATACCGTTAACTCCAATAGTGGTCGCTAATGACCAAGATGTTAATGGGACCTTAAATGACTAAATAATAATGAGGAATAAGTAAAAGTTACCTTTAATATTATGGAATTGTTCCGATTTCATAATTTGACAATATTTTGAGGAAATATATTAATTTCACGTAACGTAATATGTTAAGCGTGATAGTATTTACTTTTTTTTAAGATTTAGTTTAAATTATTTCAGTGATAATATTGCTCTAGATCAAATTTATACATTCATTATTTCCATGCGTAGGCATCAAATCCTCAAGAGAACCAGTCTTCTTGAGCTCTTCCTGAAAGGTATTTCAAGTCAGATGTTTTCTTTGCCTAAATATTCCCGAAAAGGCTTTTAGTCGGTAGTTAAACAGTTGTCTTGACCTGAGTAAATAATCTACAGAAAAGTTGCCCTCTCGAAACCACAACAAGATCGATATGTTACGAAAATTCCATTGTTCCGTGGGCTTTCTAAGAATATATTGGTCGTCGTCAAAAGTTACATCCTATGTAAAATAATATTTATTCAAAACTATTTTTAAACTATTGGTACGACACAAATAATACTCGCCTATTATTTGTAGCAACTTCTTAATTTATAATATGCACGTATCCTCCCAACAACTCGGCCTCAGAATATGGTGTTTAATACTATTGTGACGTCGTGGGAATACTCAGTAATCACAGACACGAGCTTCAATGATAAATATGTACAGGTTTATTCACAATATGTACAGTAAATAATTAAAGTTACTCTTAGCTCTGGTAGACGTTTACTCCCCTGATCGCAGGAGCGATCCTTAAAAATGCTAGGTCTTACTCGTGGCCCGCGCCACTCCTCAGCGAGCCTTATGCACCCAGCATACAGCTCCGGCGACCACGGTTACCCGTGGAAATAGTGTCCACAACGGTGTCCCAACACATGGGTTGCCGTACGAGCCTAGCTCGGCTCCGCACCGCCCTGGGCGCAAGTTTTGTGCGTTCGCACGAGGGTTCCATTCAGCTCGACAAACCCCGCCCCGGGCTCTGCGTTCGCTCTTATATAGCTCCCACCCACGTGACCTGAAACGTCACTGGGTTTTGCACACGGCTCGCGCTAATCGCGTTGCCAGGCATTTTGGACATCCATTTCCCTGGATTCTAAGAATTTTGCACGCGGCAAAAATGCGCTGTCCCGCATTTTGGGCATCCCTTTTCCCTAGCTCTTAGGATTCTCAAAATACCTCGGCGTGTCTCCGCTTCTGCCTGGCCCATGGAGTCTAATCCCTTGACGCAGCGACCTTGTGACGCCCCGCCGGTCGCTCTGTGTAGCCCTACAATACGTTACACTATATTTGCTTCAAACCACCGTTGTTATGGCCACCATTTGTTTGTAGAATATCATTGAGATAAATAATTTCAGGGCACTTTAATGGCTATTTATGCAGCAAGATTCACTTTGCTCAGAGACGCACCGATGATTTTTTCCAGGGGTGGGTTGTGGCGACGGCAAGTATAAGCTTGAAACCGACTTTGTTTTTTTATAAAGAAAATTTCCTTGGTTCCGAGAATGGAATGTATTTTCATTTGTTAACTTATAGTTAATATTTTAACCGCAAAAATTTGTATATTGAATTACGTTCGTTAGTGTGGAAAATTAGTAAAAGCTATTTTTCTAATGTGCATTATTGCCCTTTGGGAGGGGCTGAAGCTCCTATGAAACCCCTAACCCTTCCGTGCTTCAAAGATTTTACTTATAAAATAAATCTGAGAAGACCTAGTGTGATGTATTTCAAGGAGTTTAATGCGGAGCGACTAGAAAACAATGTTTATATTTAGAGCTGCATAATCTATATAAATAAAATTGTAGTGTATCATATTCAACAATTACTATATTTTTTAATCGCATATGCTCTATAAGATAATATAAAATTTCATTGGATAGATTTTATAATTAATATCTGAGGAGCATTCTGTTCGTCTGAGCTAATCTATTAAACGATTGAACCTATTTCACCGGAAGAGGTGGCTGAGTGCATCAACTGATGTCACTACAATGCCTCTGACCGGCAGGGCCTACGTTCGAGACCCGTTATTGCCAGGATATTAGACACTAGCTTGTCAGCTAGGTCGAAGTCAGTCGCTGTCTCGTGGAAAACTCTAGCCTCCGGCTGATGTGATGGGTGGTTTTTCTCGGTTTCTCTGATCAACATCAGGCGAATGCCGGAGAAGTATCCTACCGAACGGGCCACGGATCTCGCGAAATCTTCCCTTCCTCTTCGTAGTCCTATCCTCTCCCCTTAAACAAACTTACACTAATATGCACTTTATTACCACGCTTGCCGGGAGATCGATCAGGAGCTTAGAGCTTGCCCGGCTGGGGTGGTGCTCCGCTGGTGGGAAATATCTGGTTGAGGGAAATCGCGCTAGCGGACGGAGGGTCGGCACCGGATATCGCCATATAGCGGAGAAAGTTCACCGCCATCTCCCGATGAAAAACATGCACGACACTTACGGTTCTAATGACCTCAGTAGTTGATGTGCCCAGAATCACTAACAACCAACCAACCAACCTTGAATCCATTTCGACGGGAATTTTCACTGCGAAGTTAAGTATTCTGTCCGTTTTAGAATTCGTTTTTTTAATTATGAAGATTTGTATATTTTTTACTTTCTTACTGCAAAATAGAGAGAAAGTTAAGTAATGCTGTGCGAAAAAACGGCGAATTTTCTGTAGAAGACTCTTATTACAGGGCCGTGGGAAGGAAACAGTGGATAAATCCAGTTGCTAAATAAAAACAGATACTTTAACACGTAGTGTAGTCAGAATCCCTGTTTTGTGGGACCTTCATACCGAAAAATTTAATGACGGCAAAACGTCTATCTGTCTACTCGTTTGTCCTTCGTCTGTCCGTCCGTCCGTCCGTCTATTCGTTCGTCTGTCCGTCCGTCTGTTCGTCCGTCTGTCCGTGCGTCTTTCGGTTCGACTTGGAAAAACGCTAGTGGGTAAACTCTATAGCTGATTTTCTCGTAATTTCCCAATCAATCTACTTGCTATAATCTCACGACTCTTTAAATTTCAAATCAATATTTAATTTTTGGGAGTACTTTATATGAACCCCCGGGACAATTTTTTTAAATTTTCAAAAAAGGACTCCACCGTTTTTTGATAAAATTTTCTTATTAATGGCGTGAAGGACTTTTAAGAACATGTCTCGTGTTTGTTAAAAACAGTCCTTTTTCAAAAATTGCAAAATTTCATACTTTCTTTGGTGTATTTTATAACTGAAACGATTCTCTCGGTTAAGAGTGTGTTAAAAGTTGTTATAGTATTACGTATTTGTAACTATTAATACGATGAAGTATGAGCTTTTGCTTCATTATCTGTACAGATAATGTAATAATAATTTGATAGGCCCGCAAGCTATCCTGCAACACTCTGCGGTTAACAACACAAAATGGGTAATTGTTTCTCAGGAAATAAGCTACAGAACTACAGCTAAGATACTTTTGGGTTAATTATTGTAACTTCGGAAGTTGCCTCTCGTGAGTACGTCTCCTTTTCTTGATCATAAATGCTCTGAATCTTGAGTTCTATATGCAATTAAATTGCATAAAACCTTCTGATATTGTCTATCTACCCTGTTTAAACTCGGTTAGTTGTAGAATTGGTAACTGCGTCCCAAAATGTTAGAGTGAACTGAAGTCTGTTAGTAGAGCTGTGTAGAACGAATTCACTAGTTTTTTATAGTTGGCAGCAAAGACACACACTCACACACACTAGTGGCCTGAAGGATATCTATTTTGGGGTATTGGATTCTGTTGTGTAATTTTAGGTACATTGACAACAGTAATATTGCACATGCACAATTTTTGTTTATAATGGAAACTTATTAAATTACTTGCGTCCGCAATGACTGACGTGAACTTAAATACGTACATCACACTCTTGGTAGGGATCGCTACTTTATTGAACTTCCAAGAACAGAAACATACACAATAATTTTCAGATGCATAAAAACTTAGAAACGTGTTAGAGCTATCTGTGCTTGTTGTTACAAGTGAATAAATGAACAACAGTTTGAGTAACAGACTGAAAAAACACAAGAAAGAAATACTGTAAGAGAATATCACCCAAATTGCGCGCAGTATACTAAGGTGACCATATTTTGAAAAACATAAACGGGACATTTTAGTTCTTGTCACAACGATAAAAGGGGTAAAAGAGAACGTTAAACACTTTCATCATAAATATTTGGGAATGGAAATTCATATTAAATAAATGAATATAAAATGACATCCACAGTATAGTAGCATTCAATTCACGCCAACCAAAGAATCTCCTAGAAATGAATATTAGAAATAAATCAATAAAATTAAAAAAGGTTAACCATTTGTTTAATTTGTACTTTCATTCATTATGAAGTAGATAAATATTTCTCAATATGGTTATGGAATTTCTCCATAACGATCGTTAGCGATAAAACATATACAAGTTGAAATGTCGTAGTTGCCTTTGCCTTAGAAACTACAACCGACGCCCCAAACACTAATATTAAATGGCACATATAACAGCAGTTTGGTCGTCATTTTATGTTGATAAATCATTCACAAGAAAGAACTTTTTAGCGTCACGTTTTAATGTGAAAATAAAGCAGAAAAGAAGAGACTGTTCCGGCTAAAACGGTCACCTTACAGTATACTGCGTTAACTTTGAAATAAATGAGGAATGGAAGTATTCTTTCATGACAACGCCAACGCTCAATGTGCTATCAACCAAGTGGCATCTGTGGCAGATGGGTCTTTCATGATTGTTCAGCGTTTACCTGACTTAGCGGTGAGTGATTTTCATCTCTTCCTCGAATTGAATAATTGGCATGAAGACTAAAACTTGATGCCAATGAGGTATTTCAAAGCAAAGATGAGAATCTCCTCATATTTCTGACGGCAAACAGGGAATCTAAATGTTTCTTTGCAGATAAAACAAATGCCTGAAAAATGACACGGTGATTATGTAAAAAAAGGAACCATCCCTTGTCGAAGTAACTTGTTTTTCTTTTCACTCTTTTATTTTTATAGACCATCGAATGTTGAAAAATAAACTCCCCACGTATTTTTGCCCCAGACTTCGACACAGAAGATCACCGTTGCTAGAAAAAGTCCGACGCCAAGCAATTGTAAATTGGGGATGACATCGTCCAAATCCAGCACGCGAGGACTATCTTTGATGTCTTCGATTTGAGCCACTTTCCAGCGAGTTCCTGAGGCGCGATTGTAGATGGCTTCTGTCAGATCCATGTCCTTCTTCCACTTAATTAAGAGGCCGGCAGATATGAATTCCAGGTATTTTCGGTTGATGATATTAGTCAATGCCCAATTTCTGAAAATAATATATTCGTTTACAAATAAATTAATATTATTATCAAATAATCAGTATTTTTCATACATATAAGGGATTTGAGAGCCCGTATAATTTAATCACGGATTAGCAAAACTTAAGTTATATGGAGGTAATGAAATTGCAATATCCATTTTGGTGATCGTTGTTGAAACTAGAAGTTTGGAAATCACAGATTATGGTACTTAATTGTCCGAATCAGTACTCTAGTGCGGTAAGTTAGGAGGCACTCACATTTTTTTGCCAGAGAATTGGGATGTCTGTCTCTGGGAGAACAAGCTTGGTGGAAGTACAGTATGTGTTACTCACCACATTGTCATACTTAAAGCTTTTAAGTTGAAACTTGGTAAATTACGACAGGAATGTTACCTTGTTGTACGTTTACGAAAAAATTCTCAAGCTACTTTTCATTAAAACCTAAGAAATTGTTGTTATTATTAATATTACTATTATTATTATTATTATTATTATTATTATTATTATTATTATGATTATCATGTGTTATAATGATTTAAAGTTACAGTGTGTTAATATTCCTAATTATAATATGTAAATTGTAATGTTCTGCCACTAGGTTGTATAAACCTACTTGCAGAAATAATATATATCAATTTGTCAATCTATCAATCTATCAGTATATCAATCTATCAATCTTTCAATCTATCAGTCTATCAGTCTATCAGTCTATCAATCTATCAATCGATCAATCTTTCAATCTATCAGTCTATCAGTCTCTCAATCTATCAGTCTTTCAATCTATCAGTCTATCAGTCTATCAGTCTATCAATCTATCAATCTATCAATCTATTAATCTATCAGTCTATCAATCTATCAGTCTATCAATCTCTCAATCTCTCAATCTAACAATCTAACAATCTATCAATCTATCAATCTTTCAATCTATCAGTCTATAAGTCTAACAGTCTATCAATCTTTCAATCTATCAGTCTATCAGTCTATCAGTCTATCAGTCTATCAGTCTATCAGTCTATCAGTCCATCAATCTATCAAGCTATCAGTCTATCAATCTATCAGTCTATCTATCTATCTACCTATGTATCTATCTTCCTATCTATCTATCCATCAATCTACAATCGGTGCGACTTACGGGCGCGCGTGCATGACCGACATGACGCTTGGTAATGTGTCGCGCATGGGGCGCATTCGCCGGCGCACGTGACAAGCGCGCGAGTAGTACGCCCAAGAATCCTCCGTCTCTACCCACGCCAACCGCTGCCCTTGCTTCACGAAGTGCGCCACGTCGCCGCCAGGGGCGATGTGCGACTCGAGCTTGGACACGCGTTCTCTGGATCGTAGCTTCTCCGGGCTGTAAATCTCCGATGCATTGTCCTCCAATTGCAGAACGGCAACGTTCGGCCCGTACACAGGTAAACCGCTGTCAGCTAACTGGTCGAAGGTGTCGATTTCTGCGTAGCGATCGGGATTGGTGATAAGGGTGAACAGTCTACCCTGCAGTAAAAAATTAGACATATGCTAATTATTACTGATCGATATCCATCTACATAGCATAAATTTATCTATCTCTTAGTCTATTTATCAATACTATCTGGACCCTCCAAAAACGCTGTAATTTGGAACTTGTTTTAAATATGAAAATTACTTCCTACAAAAACACAAGGGCCGGCCCCCAAGCTGAGCACTTCAGGCCCTGTATTCCGCTAGACCACTCTAATATTGCCAGGTGGCGTTTTAATTTACATAGCAAATAAAGGAGTTCCTTTAAATTTCGTCTAATATTAATTCGATCTCGCTCTTTCAACTTCATTACATTGATTATGTACTTTTTGTCTTTTCTAACGACCCCTTTAATAATGAAGTGAGGGCACCCAAAAAAATCAAACAATTTAATACAAAGTTCATGAAAGTTTATCATTTTGTAGATGAAATGTTAATAAACATTCTTCGAGACCCAACTATCACCATATATTGGCCACTATCCCTTGTCACTATCCTTCACTATCCCATCCCTTCACTATCCCTTGTCATTTGTCCCCACTCTTCCTCCAAAACCGGTGTTCCCACAGAACTCACATACCTTCGTAACTCTTAACCTTTGGAAGGTCAACGAAACCTGATTTTAAGAGCGTAAAGCGCATTATTGGCCAGTTATACGAGATACATTAAATGTACAGGCCGTTTGGTGTCTATATCTGACCAGCAAAGTGTTAACTGCTAGCCTACGTTTAATCCAGCCGCGACGTCGGTTCTGTGTAACGTGTACTGCGTACTATGTCATTCATTTACCGATTCACGTCATCACGGTCACCGGAGCTTAATTTACAGAACCACAACTATAGGCGTACGACCGTGCCGTATGACCCTAATTTGTTTAGAATAAATCTTGCCAACAACTATTGATCGCTCGCGGTCCGTGACCCGTATGGTAGGGTACTGCTCCGGCATTCGCCTGGTGTACGAGCATTCGAATGCTCTGCTCTTTTTACTCTGCGAGACTCACCATTATGACACTTCTTGATCATTGGTTCTTTTAATCGATAAGAGTAACTTCGTGCAAGGTGCGTTGGAATGAAAAGTGCTAACGATCTTGTTTGTGAAATAACTTCTAAGATTGATGGCTTCAGTGGTGCCTGTTCGACTTCTTTTAACCCACCCTCTTTCATATTTGTTAGTTCAGTGCAGATTAATCTTCATATTTATTTAAACTAACATGTTATTTTTAAATTTACAGTGAAAAGTAATAAAAATTAGTTTTCCATACAATACAATGTTCGATTCGAATGTTTTTCTACTTTATTGAATTCAGGGGTAAGTTTACTAACATTTTCCCCTGTTTGTTTGATTAATAATGCAATAAACTAGTACATTTCCGTATCGTGCTGTTCGCGATTTCGGATGACTCAATCGACTCTTTAATAATGAAAATAAACTAATTTTGTAGTATTACTTTATATCGCATGACAACCTAAAAGAGTCCTAAGAAAGGTAAAGTAATTGTAGTATCTCGACTAGCTTTGCCTTTACTCAGCCAGAAAATATCAATTTATATTCTTCCCCAGTTCCCGCCGTTTTGTAAATGGGGAAGTCTGCAAATGCAATCACATTGCATGCATTGTATTTCTAAACAAAATCTTGTCCGATGCACGCATAACAGAGTAGCACTCCTATCGGGTATTGGGAAAACAAGTTGAAGCTCAATGCTACTCGCTGAGCTGCGCACTAATGCTATCTGGTGACCATGCCCTTCTTCAGACCCTACGCCCCCCGCCCTTGAAGGTTGCTTGTCCACAGCCTTCGCCCGCCCGTAAGCCTGTGCAATGAATGCATGACGTCACGCCTCGTCGTTTTACACAGGCCTTATGGTGCAATGAAGTGGGATCCTAACGCTTCCGTGTCACAGCGCGTAACACTTCGTGTCACAGCTTCAAAAGCGTTACGGACGACGGTTATCGAAATCATAAACAAAAGTTTTGATAGGATTGTTATATAATACAACTCATAAAGCCATTATTAATATATAAATACATTTACAAATGTATTTTTAAATTTCTTTTGGGGGCAATTTATATAGGCCGCCTTACAGCCTTTAATGACGAGCCGCGCCTGTTCTTCCTCGAAACGTCTCTGCGGAGTGTGAACGTGCAAATAGTTCAGCCTAAATCTGTCGATACCAATTATACAATTTGAACTACTCACCTGTAAGATAGAGTGTCAGTCGCTTTAACATATGTAGTTGGGAGTTGGCAAGATAAGCCTGGAACCCCGGGTGGACCTGTGTTCGGGTCCCGACGGAGAGTGTTGTTGACACAGTGACGTCGTGGGTTGAACAAATCACAGACAAGATGGCTTTGGTATATACACAGTTTATTTACATATATACACATTCATATATACTGCGGATTCGGTGGTATAACAGTCAGCGTACCGGACTGTTGTCCCTGAGTTTGTGGGTTCAAATCCGTTCAAATCCGAGCGAAGTGGATTTGGAAGGGCGAAAAAATCCTTCGCATGCCCTCCTTTGGAGAGGAAGTAAAGCCGGCTGGCCCATGTAGTAGATTTACTGCATGTGAAATATCCTTAAACTTAAAAGAAGCCTCTGAGCAAAATTGAGATCCGCCTGTTGCGTCGCCCAAGACAATACCTCCTTTCTCCGCTTTCTCCGCCCAAAAGGAGCGCAGCGAAATTTGCGTGGTTAGACGGAAAAGCGAGCTTGATGGCCTGAGTCTCGCGACGTAAAATAGTACTAAGTAACTACACATAACTGCCCTACCATTTACTCCTGGAGCATTTGCTCCCCGGTAGCATCAGCTAACTGCCAAATGTACTGTTAACATGAGCCTGGCACTCATACTCGCAAACTTACGCCGTCCTACGCACACTGGCTTCTCGCGACAAAGTTCGAGGAACAAAAGCTACCCTTTTCAGGGCTCGCCTTTATATAGCCTCGCTGAGGCAGCGTCGCCACGCGCCCTGTGCCACTACCTGTCGGGAATTGCGACACATCTGACACCAGTGTTACGCGTACCCTCTCAAACTGCACCCTGGGCTTGGCCTCCCTCTTTTCCTACCCATTGTGGTGCATTCTACTCCTGTCCACTCTGAACGTGTCCGCGATACCCGCTGTGAACCACGCTGCCGCGTCGTTTCAGTAGCGGACGCTACAACACCAATAAAAGAAAGTTCATCTAAGGCGCCCACTGTGTGAATGAGTATCCTATAAGTCGGCTGATCTGATAGATTGTTGTCGTAGTTTGGACCAAGGGTTGTCATTAATCTCGTAACGTTGTATGGTGTTTTCAAGCGACTGGGTTTAAGTTGCTAATCATGAAGACAATCTACAGAGAGCCCTGTACGATTGCAGGAAACAGCAAAGCTGAACATTTTGCATATATCTTCTGGTAAGCCGAGTCCATAGCTTTCTAGGGTTCTCCCTCCGTCATATGTAGCTCGTTGGAATATAGTTATTGTTAGTGATTCCGGACGCTTCAACTAAGGAGGCCATTAGTCCCATAAGTGCTGTGCATGTTTTTCTTCGGGAGGTGGCGGTGATCTTCGCACATTGGAGGGCGCGACGCGGCGCCGACCTACCGTCAACTAGCAGGGATTCCCAACCAGGTATTTCCCACCAGCGGGGCACCGCCCCAGCCGGGACAAGTTCTAAGTCCCCGACCGGCCTCCCGGCATGTGTGGTAGTGTAGTGCATGTTAGTGTAAGATCTAGCTGAAAAGCTAGTGTCGAAAATACTGCCGCCGTCGGGACTCGAACTTGGAACTTCCCGGTCAGAGGCAGTGACATCAGCTGATGCACTGAGCCACCACTTCCAGTCGTTAGAAGATAAGATGACTGAACAGGTAAACACTAACAGATTTCTAGGCTTTGACATGATCGGAGATCTTGTTTGAAAGAAAGGCGCGAGATTCAACCTTATATATGTCCCCATTAAAATAACACTTTAAAGTAAATTTCGAAAACATACTATATTGAAATTTTACAAAGTTATGGAAATGCCTTGTGCCATATATCGAAGTGAAAACTAGGTTATAAATTCTAAATCGTAAAACAGAGTGCAGGAAGCTCAAAATAGATTTTTGAGATCAATTATAGGAGTAACTAGAAGAGATAGACAGAAAAATGAAGTCATTTGGGAGAACCTTGAAATTTACAAACTAAACTACAAAAACGAAAAAATAGAAATAAATGGATAGAGGATGTATTGTGAAAAAAAATTGTGTACCAAAGCGATTCCCCTTCTATACTTCTCGATTGATTGATTGATTTTTTCGTGTTTCCGGGCGCGTTAACTGCTTTGGTTATTTGCCCCATAAGTGTAGTGCATGTTTTTCTCGAGAGATGGCGTTGATCTTCCCCCGCTGGATGGCGAGATCCGGCGCCGACTTACCGTCGGCTAGTGTGGTAGTGTAGTGCTTTTTAGTGTAAGTGTGTGTGTGTGTAAGGGGAGAGGATAGGACAAGGAAGAGGAAGGAAAGATCGCGCGAGGTCCGTGGCCCATTTGGTAGGGTACTGCTCCGGCATTCGCCTGGTGTTGATTGGAGAAACCACGGAAAACTACCGATCAGAGCAGCCGGCCGCTAGAATTATCCTCCAGACAGCGACTGAATTCGACCTAGCTGAAAAGCTAGTATCAAAAGTCTTGTCTACACTTCTCGAGGGTAAAGAAACATGGGAAGACCCGAAAGAAGGTAGAGTGTTCAACGAGGCGCAACCAACAGGCCTAATGTCTGAGAGAGAAGATCTTTTACCTGAATATTACTTTCTGAAATCAAACTTAAAATACATTTGTGCAATATTCAAGTAGTTTATGCTTTGTAAACGTTACAGAAAATTCCTGTATTTAAAATAAGAGATGCTGCTATGTGAACCTGCTTCATTTTTGTGCTACATGCTTCAAACTGCCTTGAGGAATTTGGGCATTATGGGCGAAAATGTTGAAGACCGTGCGCACTAGAAACCATCAGCGAAGCTAGAAGTTACTGATTAAATTATTATTATGAAACATTATTGTGATGAACGACAGGGTTATAGGTTTGAAAATGCCCTATTGCTCTTTTCATTAGATAAATTACAAAAAAGTTATGTAAGTGAGTGTGTTGCATTTTTAGCTTTCATTGATTGAAAAATACATTGAATCCCCAATATTCGAGACATGTAAAGTATTTTAACCGAAAAGTGACAATTCTGATTGAAATATTTTATCACAATTATTTAGAATACAAAAAAGTTTTGTAAACTTTCAGATGATTTTTTTTCAAAGAGTGTTTAGTGGTTCATGAATATTCTATCAAAACCTTCGTCAAAATAAAATGGTTTGATTAAACGTCTCACGGTATTAATTACAATAATAATAATGATAGTAATAATGATAATAATAATAATAATAATAATAATAATAATAATAATAATAATAATAATAATAATAATAATAATAATAATAATAATAATAATAATAATAAGCTGATCTGGTGGGTGAGATCGCTAAAGCAGTAGTGTAGCAGCGATGTCGAACTGAAGGATCACGAGTTCAAATCTCGCCTCGGGCATGGTTGTATTGTGTTCGTCCTCTTACCCCTTATCATCACCTTATCGTTTCATCTTCATAGGTACCATACCGTTAACTCCAATAGTGGTCGCTAATGACCAAGATGTTAATGGGACCTTAAATGACTAAATAATAATGAGGAATAAGTAAAACTTACCTTTAATATTATGGAATGTTTCCGATTTTATAATTTGACAATATTTTGAGGAAATATATTAATTTCACGTAACGTAATATGTTAAGCGTGATATTATTTACTTTTTTTAAAGATTTAGTTTAAATTATTTCAGTGATAATATTGCTCTAGATCAAATTTATACATTCATTATTTCCATGCGTAGGCATCAAATTCTCAAGAGAACCAGTCTTCTTGAGCTCTTCCTGAAAGGTATTTCAAGCCAGATGTTTTCTTTGCCTAAATATTCCCGAAAAGGCTATCTGGGGAGCATTCTGTTCGTCTGAGCTAATCTATTAAACGATTGAACCTATTTCACCGGAAGAGGTGGCTGAGTGCATCAACTGATGTCACTACAGTGCCTCTGACCGGCAGGGCCTACGTTCGTGACCCGTTATTGCCAGGATATTAGACACTAGCTTGTCAGCTAGGTCGAAGTCAGTCGCTGTCTCGTGGAAAACTCTAGCCTCCGGCTGATGTGATGGGTGGTTTTTTTCGGTTTCTCTGATCAACATCAGGCGAATGCCGGAGAAGTATCCTACCGAACGGGCCACGGATCTCGCGAAATCTTCCCTTCCTCTTCGTAGTCCTATCCTCTCCCCTTAAACAAACTTACACTAATATGCACTTTATTACCACGCATGCCGGGAGATCGATCAGGAGCTTAGAGCTTGCCCGGCTGGGGTGGTGCTCCGCTGGTGGGAAATATCTGGTTGAGGGAAATCGCGCTAGCGGACGGAGGGTCGGCACCGGATATCGCCATATAGCGGAGAAAGTTCACCGCCATCTCCCGATGAAAAACATGCACGACACTTACGGTTCTAATGACCTCAGTAGTTGATGTGCCCAGAATCACTAACAACCAACCAACCAACCAACCAACCTTGAATCCATTTCGACGGGAATTTTCACTGCGAAGTTAAGTATTCTGTCGGTTTTAGAATTTGTTTTTTTAATTATGAAGATTTGTATATTTTTTACTTTCTTACTGCAAAATAGAGAGAAAGTTATGTAATGCTGTGCGAAAAAACGGCGAATTTTCTGTATAAAACTCTTATTACAGGGCCGTGGGAACGAAACAGTGGATAAATCCAGTTGCTAAATAAAAAAACAGATACTTTAACACGTAGTGTAGTGTAATGATTTACACGATCCCCAATGGTATGCATTTGCATGATAAACGGTTCAAAACATTTACAGCAAAAACGCCATAGTAAAAAAAAAATAAAACCGAGTAAAGAAGAGAATAAAGCGAACCCGAGACTTGTGCGAGTTTGGACTATAAACATTAGATCCGGCCGTGATTTAGAAACATTTTGAAAGTTATCCCAGTGAAATCGCGTCAGGCAATAAAAAGTTATTGAAATTTTCATATTTTGCATGTTTGTATTAAGGAAAAATATTAATGGAGTCCATTGTTGGAGCGATGAAACGCATATAAAGAAGAGGTTTTTCGTATACTGCAAGAAAACGCGATAACATATCGAATTCAGACTTTCGGGAGGTAAAACAAGAAAATTAGCTGCATCAGATAAAATTTACCCCATTTAAATATCTTGACGGGAAGTATCGAAATTTTAATAACACAGGTAAATTAATTCAAGCAAGACGAAGCGATTAGCGAACAAATGCAGTGCGTTCCATTTCACAGTCAAAAACGGAAAACAGGGAAAATAAAAGGATTTTGACAAAAAGAAAACAAGAGGAGAACATCAAATTTTAGGAAATTGCCGGGAGAATTTTATCAAAACCAAAACGAGAATAATGTGTTTCGGAAAGCGTTAGAAATTAAATATTTTAAGAGAACCAAGGTGACGCGATCGTCAGTTATCGAGCGATCGGGAAAAGTGCTGAAGCAAGGATAACAATGCTAGGTTGAACAAGATTCGTCAGAATGTGTCTGGACTCGGTGAGAGTAGGATGTATGTTCGCGTAGGCGATTCTTAAAAAAATTTTTGTAAAGTGCGGAAGTTACGAGCATCATCCGATATAGTAACCGGAAATATTTTAAGTACGGTGTGTAACAGTCGTGGAAGGAGAATTTCGTAAAAAGAAAAGGGAAATTTTTGGAACTATTCCGAAATTCGGCAACGCCCGCTGGACTTGCGAGAGCGAGCGGCGGTACGAGAAGTTTTGCAACGGTGGGGAGCGCGACGTTGCATGAATAATAAGAGGCGCGAAATTTAATTCGGAACTCGGTGAAATTTAACAATTTGGAGGTTTTATAAAAAAATAAGATGGCAGCGTGAACTCCGACAGCATGAGTCAACTGTGGTGCGTGTGTGAGTGTCCCGGATATGATGGCGACAACGGAAGGCGCTGTTGGGCGTGAGTAATCACCCCCAGACACGCAGATTCATCGCGGAGGCAACAGTATACGTGAGCCAAAGCATTTTGACATTTGTTTGTTTAGTTTTGATGGAAGAAAGCTCTGTCGAAGACCAAGCCGTGTAATTGGTAGATTTTAAGACGGAAAATCTCGACAGAATGCATTCTGGGGTTTATGTATATGCATGAATGGTATTTGTTTGTTTTTTTTTGTTTGTAAATAGTTTGTGTGAACGAAAGAGTATTTATATATCTATGTATTGTTTATTGAGGGAGGAGAAGTGTTTATTTTGTTGTTGTTTTTGATGCTGGGTTGTATTGATGTGTGCCGTCAGAGGTACCATTGCCGTTGCGGCACTAAATAGTGGAAATTGAAAAGAACTTGATAACGAAGGCAATTGAATAAACTTCATGGCCATTTTGGGGGGGGTCATGATTCGGAAAATCAATGTGTTTTTCACCATCATTTACGTAGTATTAGACTGATCCACGCGCGTGAGCGCAGTACCTTGCTCGCGTCTGTACAGACGCACCGCAGACCACGCCCAGGTGAGTGAAAGGACCAGGTAAGCTAGCAGAGGGGCAGGGCAATTGTGAGTAGAAAAAGGGGGAAAGTTATCATATGTGGCAACCCAACGCGAGGCTAATGTTTATTGGTTTGTTTGTAAGAAGGGCTAGAGCAGGGCAAAGAGAATAGATAAAAGAAGTAAGGAGGAGAGAGAACCCATTACAAGTGGCGACCAACGTGGTGGGCTGTGGTTGAGCAGGTACTCAAGCAACGTGTGGATCAGTGGTGTTAACGCAGTAATCGTTATCAGTGTCAGTCGCTATGGAGACGAGAAGCGGTAAATTGGTCAGTGTACGAGACGCGTCGGACTCCGAAACTATTTCTGTTCGAGAGGGGGACGACGAATATCAACACTTAGACGAATTAGAGGTAGAAGGGGAGGGTAACATTGCAATTAATGTGCAGGGGGCAGTAATGAGCCAGACAGCAGCAGAGGTAGTTCCAGCGGAGGAACAGAGGACGCCGGAACCTACGATGGCAATGTTGTTTCAATTCATGCAAGGAATGAAAGCCGATAACATTCGAGTAGCTAGGGAGAATTTGCAAGAGATGCAGGCCAAGATAGAAGAACGTAGCGCTAGGATGGAAAGTAACGTTCAGAATAAATTTGAGGAGGTGGCCGAGCAGAACCGAGCAATAAATTCCACGTTAAGTAAGTTGCAGTGTGAATTGCATTCGACAGTTTCGAGTATTCGCGAAGAAGTTAACGCATTTAAAGCCGAATCAGCTGCGCGGTTGTCGCAATTAGAAGCGAACGCTAAAAATATAGAAGAGAAACTTGAAACGTGTTGCGTGGTGCAAGAAGTGGTTAACCAACAGATGAGTTCCGAAGTGGGGGAGGTAAGGTCGACAGTGGGCACCTTGCAACAATCGGTGCACTCGCAAGGAGCGCGTTTAGTTGACGTCGCCAAGGACGTTCAAAAATGCAGGGAAACATCACTGCGACAGGACGCTCGGATTGGAAAAATTGAGGAATCGGTCTGCGGGATGGACGAAAATATTCGATCGACAATCCAGGCCGAAATCGACAATTTAAAATCGGTAGGCGCAGGGCCGACAGCCGAAATCGACGAAGCAATTCTTCGCAAGATCGAGGAACTTGAACGACAGGTGTTCACCGCGCGTAGGGTAAATGGCAACGGTGGTATGATAGGGCATCCCACGTTACCCAATTATTTACGATTCCATGGCGAAAGCAAGGAGCAGCCGTATTCGTTCCTAACCGCGCTAGAGAATTACTTCAGTGTAAACAATATACCGGATGGGATGAAATTAAGATTCGTCGAAGAGGCGTTAAGTTCCAAGGCGCAGTATTGGTGGCAAGCTTTGACGCCGACGCCACGTACATACGGGGAATGGCGCGCCAAATTTTTGGAAAGATATTGGAATCAGCACCACAAATTCGAGCTGAAGTATAGGTTGATGTCAGAACGCTATAGGAAGGGAAGTTCGGAAAGCATGAGTGACTTTGTCACGCGTAAAGTAAGCGCATTTAAGGTGTGCAGCGAGGACTTTAACCCGGCCGAAATTATCCGAATTCTAATCCGACAGATGCCGAACGGTATTCGAAACCTATTGTGGAACAACATGCCAGATACCATCGACGCGCTGATCGAGCGGGTGAGCAGATTCGACCAGGCGAACGACGGAAATGAGCAAGACGCGCAGGAGGGACGCGGTCAAAGTTCCAGCAACGGGAATAGGAATAATCGGTATTATGGGGGAGGATATCGGCAGGAGAACGTATGCGCAAAGTCCGTGGTGATGATAAATCCAGTAGGCAAGCACAATCGCGTAATGGACAGGCACAAAACAAACCGAAGCCGAAAGAGGATAATAGGCAACGTTCGGGGGATGAACGAATGGTGCGAGAAGAAAGAAGTCAGGTAATTGAAGCAGGCGCAATACCAGATAGGTGGGAGAAGAAAGAAGGAAGAAAGGAAAACTAGAAACGTTTGGGACGGACAGGTGGCTCAACCCAAACGAGGAGGATAGCGACGATACCGTGACAGTGATAGCTGCAGCAACGATCATCGTTGAAGGGGATGAATTGCTCCGGGAAAAAGTAGGTGAAGGGGTGAAACCTAGCCAATGTCTATTATTGCGAGGTGTATGCTACGGGATAGAAGTACGAGCGCTGGTAGATTCAGGCAGTAGTGTGAGTGCAGTGTCGGAAGAGTTCTGTAACAAAGTACTGAAGGAAGGGCGCATGTTGGTTGAATTACCGACGCGGAAACTACAAGTCATGATGGCAAACCGAAAAGCGGCGAATACCACCGGGAAACAAGTCTGGTTAGAGATTGATGTCGGAGGGGTGACCATTGAGGTAGCAGCAGTCGTCATTCGAGGGCTGATCCGTGACGTCATCGTTGGGATGGACGCATTGGGGGCTTACCAAGCCGTCGTCGACGTAGGTGCTAGGAAAGTGACGCTACGATCGAGAGGTTTTATTGGAAGCAGTCCAGTGGTCGCTGAACTTGATGAGGCGGAGGTCGCAGGGGATGAGATGCTGGCCGTTATGGAAGAGATCCTCCAGAATGTGGATAGGGCCGCGGAAGGAGTCATGGACTTGGGAGACTGTCCCGCAAGAATTCGACAACTGTTGCGAGAGTTCGCAGAAATTTTCGGAGAATCGTCAGAGCCGGTGAAAGGCTACAAGTTTTCGTTACAGCTCAAGGACACTACACCGTTTACTGCCAGGCAATATCCCGTACCGCAAATGTACGTAGAACAGGTGCGCAAGCTAGTGGAAGAAATGGAAGAAAAGGGAGTAATAAAGAGGGCAATTACCCCATATGTCAGTCCATTGGTCGTGGTAATAAAAAGGAACGGGAGCATTCGCATCTGCCTGGATGCGAGAAAATTAAACGCGGTTACTATTCCACGGTACGAGACGCCACCTACGATAAATGAGATGGTGATGAAGTTGGGCGGGGCTACTATCTTCAGTGCGCTCGATTTTTCATCCGCGTACTGGCAGATAGAGGTCGAAGCTGACAGTCAGCGTTATATAAGTTTCAAATTTGAGGGAACTGTGTACTCGTTCCGACGACTGCCATTCGGATTAAAGAATTCGGGAGCTGCGCTGATCCGTTACTTAAATGACGTAATCCCCGCGGAGCTCAAAGAAACCCTGGTAATGTATGTCGATGACATTATTTTATTTTCACCAGACATGCATTCCCATCTCAGCAGCTTAAGGAAGTTGTTCGAAATTTTTAAAGAATATAACTTGAAACTGAATTTGGAGAAGTGTGAGTTCTGCCGCGAACGTGTACAGTTTATGGAACATGAGATCTCCGGCACGGGTATGAGGATGCAAGTGAGTAAAAGAGAAGTAATTCAGAAGCTACCGCCGCCGAAGAACGTTCGAGGGCTGCGTCGACTGTTCGGTGTATGCAATTACTATGCGCGTTTTGTGAAAAATTACTCTCAGAAGGTCGTGCCATTATTGCATTTACTGAGGAAAGGGAGCAAGTGGCACTGGACGCAACAATGCCAGGAGGCATTTGAAGAACTAATAAATGCGTTCGAGCGCACTTATGTCGTGGAATACCCAGACTTTCATCGGCGCATGTACCTACAGACCGACAGTAGCGGTTTTGCACTAGGAGCAGTACTGTTCCAAATAGGTGATCACGGTGAGCAGCGAATCATTGCCTTAGACAGCCGATCATTGAAAGGGGGCGGGATAAAATTCGGCGTAACGGAACTGGAAGCGCTTGCGATTGTTTGGGCGACCCGAAAATTCAGGACGTTGTTGATCGGGCGTCCATTTACGATCATTACGGATCACAAGGCGCTGGTTTTTTTGATGCGAAGCCACACCAATAACGATAAGTTGTTAAGGTGGACGTTGTGGCTCCAACAGTTCCAATTTAACATCGAATATTGTGAAGGCCGGAAGAACTTACTCCCAGATTATCTGTCAAGAATCACAGTCAAAGAGAAAGAAATGGCGGAGGATATTATGGCGGCTCTACAGGTGCGAGAAATTCATCCGCGATGGACCGCGGAAACCATCATCGCGATCCAGCAGCGCGATCCATTCACCCGAGAAGTGATCAGCTTGGTGATGGGACGACCGTATGACGTCGACCAAATTCCGAGGAGCAAGGATGCGAACGTGGACAATTGGAGGATATACCATGGGATGTTGCTACGGAAGGTAAACGGCAAGACAAGATTTTTCCGGATTTGGGTTCCGAAGGAACATAGGAAGGAAGTAGCTATTTCTACACACGAACATTATGGGCATTTTGGAGGGGACAAGATTGTTAAAATCCTGTCCGAATATTGCTATTGGCCAAACATGGGGAAAGAGATACGGCAGCTGACAAGTTCATGCGACTTGTGTCAGAAGACAAAGCAGCCTAATCGGCGTTACGAAGGGGAATGGCAAGCGATAGTGCCACGAGGTCCCAGAGATTTGTACGCCGGTGATTTGTACGGTCCACTGCCAAAGACCCGGTTCGGCAATCAGCATCTCTTCGTAATCATGGACGTATTCTCCAAATTCGTCCAAATTTTTCCGATAAAGAAGCCCAACGCCAACAACTGCATACGACAGGTGTTGCGATTTTTGAAATGTGCGGGAAACCGGCGAGAATTCTTAGTGATAGGG
>BLKR01004288.1:0-90209 GCA_011170035.1 Teleogryllus occipitalis
ATATATATATATATATATATATATTGTAACACGCCCACCTACCTACTTTACCACACGTGGTGGGTCGTGATAGCATGAATGCTCGTGAAGCGAGCTTACAATTCTCAGGAAGCAGGATCTTTCGGGTATGAGAAAGGTCTGAACCCTTAACACAATGAATCAAATAAAATATGAATAATATGAACATATATTCAATGAGAAAATTTACAGTGACGCAATTTCACAACAGGTTATTGCACTTTAAGTAGCTGGTCACTGAAAAAATGAAACAAGACAAAAAACCAAAAACATATAGGCGTCACCTCGACTGCCTGAACACACTTTCATCAACTACAATTTAGGATTTGATTACTCCTTTCTGAGTTTTTCCACTACTAAATTATTTACTCTTTTGGCCTCTAGTTTTCCGTGCACGGCTTTTTTTGTTTCAAATGAATTTGATACTTGTTTCAAAGAAACCCTTTCACAGGTGCTAGCCTTGGGCTTCGCACTCACTATAATACTGAACACAAAAAATATACGTGGCATTCACGTTACTTAATTCAAACCCTTTTACATGTCACAAAAGCAATTACTTGAAAACACAATACAACAAAGTGATCTTTCTGGATAATATTAACTGTACAACATATAAAATTTCTGAATCATTTACGTAAAATTGTACAAGGTAGACTTCTTTAAATGAATCTACTGACACGTGCGGTAAATGGCCTGGAAACTGCCCCTCACACAGTTCGAAATACTTCTCCCTCCTATTTTAGACGTTTCACCCACTTTTAACACTGCCTTTACCTCACCAGCTCTGCGTCGCTCGCCTGTAGGTAACCTTGGGGATTTTCTGCCGCTCGCCCCGCGTTGCCGCCTCGTCTCGCGTGCTGTGTTGCGACGAAAGCAGTCCCTTCCGCTCGAACGCCGCCAAGCCACCAATTTCCACCCCTTTCTCTCGTTCCGAAACCGTACTATCCTCGCTCTAGACCAAGTCCTTCTCGCCTACGCTTCTTTCTTCCTGGGGTCGTCCGTCTTCCACCGCTTCGTACACGTTCGTTCGCGCTTCCAGCCTCGAAATTATTAATGTTGCAGGAGTTATGCTCACATGCTCGGCCGACCTACCACACTTTAGGCATGTGTGATCTCAGCGTGCAATGTGAGATGCTGGATTAAATTACTGTCCTTCTGCGCGAATTTTACAACTTTTGAAGTTATTCCAATGTCAAAACAGTTACTTGGCTTGCTCTCCGAATTATTGTGACCGCGACGAATGATTTTGCACTCAACCTCCTAATTACTTCACTTTTCTAAGATACGCTTTTCCGAGCTAGCTTTTAACTATCAAGTTAAAGTAAACTCCTATACTATCTATTTGTACTCGCCGTTACAGTTGTAGCAAAAGAGCTTCTTCTGGTCGCCGCCGCAGTCGTCGTAAAAGAGTTTCTTCTGCTCGCCGCCGCAGTTGCCGTAAAAGAGAGCTCCTCCGAGGCGCGCCGCGATACTTATGATACTCGCGCCTGGGGAAATTTTTGGAGGGGTGCATATTCTCCTCCTTTCGTGACCTCACGGAAAAACATTACTCACTAGTTCGGGCGTCGCAGTTTGAAAAGCTGCGGGCAGATGGCGCGTTTACCGGCCATCGCTCCGCCGCGTACTCTAGTCCTCTCTGTTAGTGAGCTACTTTACATAACTGATGGTGGCGTTATGGGGTTGTCTAACCCCGTGACGTCACAATATATATATATATATATATATATATATATATATATATATATATATATATATATATATATTGAAACGCGCCGCGTCTCTGCAAAAAGTGTAGTTTGAATAGCGCGGGCGCAGCAGCGGAAAGTCGACCTCATTGCTGTTAACGAGTCAGTCGCGGGAAGCTCGAGAGGGTGGCGAGACCCAGCGAGAGATCGGTTAAGGTGTGAATGGTCGGGGAAAGAGAAAGAGGCTAGCGGCTAGTGAAGGCGTGTTGTGTGACCGGAAAAGTGAGTTAGGAGAAGTGAAAGAACGAGGTAAGAGAGTGAACGGGATGCTAAAGTTATAATGTCGAACAGTGAAATACAGGGAAAGGAACTGGAAAGTGAGAAATCATAGCGAGGGGAGAAACAAACGCACGTAAGGTTGATGTTGGCGACTGGGTCTCGCCACGTGTTCAAGGTACTGTAATAACACCAACGGGCAAGAACTAACGAACTGTGTCGTGCAGCAGTGCCACAATGGGAATCTGAGGTCAGTTAACAATTCGTTTGTGTATTCGGTGAATTGTGAATGTCTGATTCGAAAACACCATAATACTCGAAGTTGAAACAATGATGGCGTCGCTGCGGGAGGTCTTCGTTCCCTGCCCCCACCAAAATGGCCGACCGGCCGAAGGGAGGCCAAGCCGAGCCGAAGGATGTTGATGGATGTTACCTGCGGATTATCACCCGAGAAGACTAAAGCGGGTTATTTGTGGTAAAGGTATTGTGAGAACAGGCCTCAGTTTATAGTTTTGGTACCAAAACAGGTTACAATACAGTTTGAGGATTAATGTACGAAGCCCATTATGATACAATAAATTGGTTGTTTGATATCAAGCAACCCTTGTGTTTTTCCAATGTTTGCTTTGCATGAACCCTCAGGGACCCATTCACGAATCAAGAGTACCTGCACCCCTTTAAAATAAATTTATTGGAACGCACCCGGATTACCAGGTACGTCACAATATATATATATATATATATATATATATATATATATATATATATATATATATATATATATACATATCGTAGAAAACTCACAAACATTGTAATTATCTGGTTTTATATTAAGAAACTGAAAAATATTATTATGTGTTACTATCGTTAATGCTAATTAGGAATTTATATTATTAGAGCAAAAGTTTTACATCAAATTTTAAATGAAATTTCCTCTATGCTTAATTTTTTAAATATTTGAACTTTTTTCTTTTGGAATAGACAATACGCTATAAGATTTGGAAATACATTTCAGGGAACTTTTACGATAAATCGTACTGAATGAATAAACTTAATTCCAACTAAATAAATATTCATTTAATAACTGAGAATTTTCCACGATAACTTCAGAAACTGCGAGAAACGTTAAGGAGAAAATACCAAACTCTACTATCAATAAACCATACTACAGTGATATACAACGGTGCCCTATCATCCACAAGCACGTCTCAGTGGAAACAAATGTTTTATTCCCTGGCATTTGTAAATGCGCATCACGTGTAGCCATATATCGCGCACTCCCGTCTACGTGTTAAGAATATTGTGCAATGTTTGCGCTAAACAAATTCTTAGAAAAACTTATTGCATAAAATTAGTAGAACGCTTCAAAAAACACGCGACAAACTTGTTTTACATGTTCTTTTACACACTTTTCAACTCACTGGATACGCATGACGGATAAAAGTAGAGCAGTGCAAAATATGAGGAAGAGCAGTAATATGCAAAAATATGAGCAAAATAAGAGCAGAGCAATGCAAATTCGTCTCTTGCATGCTACTATGTTCGCAGCAATGTCTGCACATAATATCTTTAATAAATCTTGAAATTTGAAACGAGTTTTTTCATCTATTTTTATTTGATGCTTTATTATTCACTTATTCAAACTGAAATTGCAGATTTAATATTTAATCATATATGTAACTTTTTAATATTAATAAACTAAATTTGTAAGGAAACTACTTCGTACAATTGAAGATTACCCTAAATACAGTTACATTTACTTTTAAGTAACTTTGTAATAGAAATTCAAGGAAAATTTGGTCCTCTGTTACAGGATTAATTTGTAATTTTAAAAATTTTAAAAATACATTTCAAGCTTGCCCAGCCTGTCTCGCATATCCTCATCAACCTTATCTCCTTCCTTTTCTCTTCTCTCAGTGACAGGCAAATATTATGACTAGGAGCTCAAGAGGTTGAAACTTTGCGTCCAATGCACCCGACCCAACATTTCAACGTACTGGAAGCTGCATCACGACATTGCATCCGCGCACACCAGCTTTGTTATAAGCGACTACCTGGCCAATACAGGCGACAACAATTCCACAAACCTCCCTACAACCAACCTACCCCCGGACGTCGCCCTCTGCCCGCCTATTTTTTATTCCCACGACTGAAAACACCGATGAAAGGGAAGCATTTCGGGTCGGTCGACAACGTTAAGGCGGCTTCAACGCGCGCCTTGAAGGACATCCCGGAAAAGGACTGTTGCGCCGCCTTTGACGCATGGAAATCGCACTGACAGCGGTGTATCGATGCATGAGGGATGTACTTTAAAGAATATTAAGAGATTGTACCGATCCAATCAATAAATTATTTGTTCTGAAGTCATTTACATTACTTTCCGGACAAACCCTGTATGTCCATGAGTTTGGGCAGAGACGAGACAAAGCTTCCATGGAACATAGCGGGGTCGAGTTGCGACGTGGTGTAGGGCAAATGTATGAGACCAGGGCAACGATTCACAGATGGACTGCACCATGCCTTAACTACAGAGTTGAGTGGTGTAGTAGCGTGTAACAGAGACGCTGGTGGGACTGGCACGTGGGGTATTCGTGAGATCGGCTCGATGGGTGGTGGTCGTAGGGTTGGTTATATAGAGGTGCAGTTTGGGAACCGAGATCGTACGGTCAGGAAAATGAGCCCAAATCAAAGGCACAGAATCAAAATGTTGCAAACGTGAAATCGGCGTTGGGGAGGTGTGATCGTGGACGTGGGTTGGGATTGTTTGGGTCGGGAATAAGGGTCAATGTCGGACGTGAGATCACATAGGGGACCTTAATCAGGGTCGTGGGGTATGAGGTCCAGGTAATGTTTCATCCTATAGATACGAAAAGTTGACATATACTCTCTCGAGGAACCCATACACCCAGATATATGTATCACCTTTTTTATATCTGTGTTTTTCTAGAGCGGATTTGATAAAACCTCACTTCGTAGAAGACGTAGGTTTTTGACGGTGCTTTTAGTGGTTGTATTATTTTTCTCTATTCATATATATAGGAAAATTCGTTTTTTTTTGCGTTTACAATGTCAAAATTCATTGCTTTTTAGTATACGCCCCTGAACAGAATTGGTGGTGAGAGTGCGACTATTTATCAGTTTTTTATTCACTGGAGATGTAAGAAGGGTTGGCTGCAGGATATGTTTGTAAAAGAGATTTTAATGTATCAGACTGAGATTAAAAGACGATTCCTTGAAGAAATTTGTATTTCTAAGTGTTCAGTAAAAATATATCTCCTGATAAGGACATAGACTTTTTTACTACTATATGAGTGCCCCTCCTCTAAGGAAAAACGTTACTATTTACTCTCTCGCATTGCTAGGGTTAAAGGTGAAAGAAGAAGGAACCGGGTGTCAAGCACAAGGGACGAGGGCTGAGTCTCCTCGGTCCAGCGGTTGCGACAACGGCAGTAGTGAAAGTGGTTGGAGAGGGGAACGGGGAGAGAGTGAGAGGGCGTCGTAAATGAGAGGGCGTCGTAAAAGCTAGACGCCGCCAGGCACTGCGGTGCGCCATTCGGCTAGGTCGCCCAGCTCGCGCCACGCCCACCCCTGGACCCCGGCATGGAGGCGGACGAGTACACTCACCTCCCGAAAACGTACTTGCTCTAGGACTCTTTCTGCCTTCGAAACAAATTATCCTTCTTCGTCTCCCTCAACTTTTTTCTCCTTAATCTTTGTTCACTTTCTTTTCATCTACTCCCTCTCCTCCTCCCACTCCTTCTCCTCCCACTCCTTCTCCTCCCACTCCTTCTCCTCCCTCACCTTCCTCTCTCATTCCATTTTTTCGTTCATTCTCTCCTTCTTTCTCACCTCCGTCTCAGTCTCCTCGTTTTACCGACCATTATTCTCCTCTCTCCTCCCTTTCTTTATTCTCCATCTTCTTCACAATCTTCTGCTCCCCTCCTTCCTCTCCTCCTCTTTTTTCTCATCCATTTTTCTCTTCCTATTTATTCTCATTTTTATTGTCCCCTCTTCCTCATTCACCTTTTTCTGTTGCATGATATATACGAAAAACAAATAGGGGCCTCTATTGCAGCGTAATTGTAGTTACAGTTCTTTCACAGTGAAGTGTAGGACAAATACCTACGTCATTTAGTCGCGCGAGAAGTTATTTCTAGTGTAATAGAGGGATTTTTTTCTTTCCCGATTTTTCTGTCCAAGAACGCATTTTACTCATTAAATCGTGCCGAAGCTTTATAGTCATGCTTAGAATGGACAAATTATTTTGGTAAGTAGGATCATTTGATGGTAATAATGATGGTAGAGCAATTGTGGCAACAGTAGCACGTTATAACGGAAGGATCCTGAGGAAGTCTACTGAGAGCTTGTTTCTTCCAAAAATTGCATTGATCGACCGGGATTTAAATTCGGAAACAGAAGAATGCGTGCTTTCGAAACACTACACCAAGAATTCATAGGATCAAGAGCGATTATATAGAAAACTAGCGTATCCTTGTTATCGCCGCTGATCGAAGGTATAGAGAAGTTAGTCTAAGAAGGTCTTAGACTAGTGTCTGAATGACGGCATTCCAAATGACTATGCCGAGGTATCTGCAACCGAAACATCTGCAAACAAGCACGTTAACAAATTAACCTTGAGGACATAACTTACAGTTATGCTGCCATGACAGCAAATCAGTAACCGGCGAAGTGGTGTCTTCTTAGAGGAATATCTCAATAATATAAAATATTGGAACAGTTAAAACAAAATATGTAAGCTTCTAGAACATTCAAGTTATCTTTCAACGCTTAGACTCTGCTTGGGACCTTAGAAACAAATAATGTTTTGCAACATACTGAAAATTATTCTCATAAACTTCTTGTTTTAGATGTGCAATTTATGTCCAATTTAACAAGTGTTGTAGACTTTTCAGTTTTTTTTGTTGTTTTTTGGGGGAGGGGAAAGTAATTGTATTTTTATGTGGTAGGGGTCTAAAACGCCACATTGGACGTCTAAATTACAAAAAGAAAAATTCTCAAAACGTGTGCATTTCCATTTTGTTGCATTATGTTGCGATTTCTGAGTGATAATTTGAGGTATTTGTCCCTTACGATTTGGTAGCTGTTTCAAACATTCTTATACTGGTAAGACAAACAAATATGTATAGTTATGAGGATATGCTACATAGTTTTTCTAGAAACAATGTTGTTATTTATTTAGTGCGATGTAGTAAACAAAGCAAATAAATACCAACACTAACTAATTAAATAAATAATGCTTTTAAATAATTGTGTACAACATTTGGGGTCAAAAAGACCTCAAACAGAATCCATGTAAGTATTGGAGAAACAGAGTCAAAGAGTTAAATATAGGCTGAAGTAAGAAGCAATTTTTAAGTTTTGTCCGAGAAATGGTTACACAAGTAGAATAGGTTGCAAACTTGAGGAGCAAAAAGGGTGGAGAAAGAAAATAGACCCTTGTTTATATAAAAAACGTATAAGAGCATGGCATACAAAAAGCACTTGAGTTATTGATTCATCATGATTCTGAATAAGAGCTTCCATTTATACCTTTATTTATGAAAGCATTTCAAAAAATAGCAAAAAACAAACAGTGTATTATTTAACTGTATGTTTCAAACAGTGAAATTTGTACGAGCTAGTTCTTTGTACTGCAGGAAAACATATACTAGTTGTAAACCCAGAGTCATCTTTTCTGACAGAAAATAGATGTGACCATGTGTTACTATAATGTTGGTCCTGATGACCCCCATTTACATATGCAGTTCGCCTTCAGAAACTAGAAGCACCATTTGGAAAAGGAATCTACAATGCATAGTAGATTCATGTTACGAGGACCTTGATTTGTAGTCGTCCAATTTGCAAGTTTCTAAATTTTAGGTGGTGTTTCCTCGCTGTAAGAAGGTTTATTTTTATTAAAATTTATTTAATTAAGTTATTTTACCTCTGAACGAATTTACGTAGTGTATTTTGTAAAAATGTCGTACATGTTTCAAGACAAAACCATACCTTATCTACAGGCATTTTTATATTCAAAAACATCATTGCATATTACGAGATTCTACGAAGATCTCTTAATGTTCTAGAATCAGGCCAAGACTAGAAATATACAAACTTTTATTTTAAACCTTCCTTATGCAATTCCGACGCTTTAACATTTAGACCAACGGTTAATAGCCTACATCAACAGTATATATTGACAGTAATGTATTCAAAACTCAGCATAATATTAAGTATATTATGTCAATAGAGTTCTGCGCAAAACCCTCTCATATTTCATATTAGCAATCCAGAATGAAATGTGTAGTTATTTTGCGTACTACTTTTGTGAAGAAACAAAAATATTAATTATTATTAAGTGTCTCTTGACGTTACGATCAAAACTTTTGTCAGCAATTCAATTACTTTTAATTTATGCTCATCCTAATGAGATTATATAACAACACGGACTCTATTATTTATAGCATAATTTTAAGAACACTCAAATGAATTTTGCGTTATTAAATTAGTATTCCCGGAAATATTAATAAACGCGTATTAATTACTGAGAATTCTGGCTACATTGCCGGTGAACTCATAAGAACATTCAAACGAATTTTTAATATGTCGGTGAATAATGTAGAGTTAAAATTTAACGAAATCATTGCTGTCTTAATTGTAATAATCTTGGGACCTGAAGTGTTTGGGAAATCAAAGAAATAAGTTTGCAAAGGCAGAATATCACAAAAAATCATCTGATAGAAATTATAATTCATGTCTGGTGAAATAACTCTCATATGATTACATTCAGAGAACTGAATCACTAACAGTCAATAGGAGACTGGCCGCACCAGGAACAAATTTGGTTAATTTTTACTGCTGCTACTACAACCAATGATATCTCTCAAATGATACGTAGTTTTTAAATGACTCTGTTTACCAATTAAGATTCAGTATGGCTTCAAGTGACTGTTAAAAAATATCACTTGTAGACTTAAAAATGCGAACATTTAATTGTTTTCCTTACTTTAAAAACAAGAATTTAACAGATGATTTATGTATCACCTACTAATTGAGTCAGGGACTACATTGTGCCATAGCAAACGATTTAATGTCGCTGGATTCATTCATTTACTTTTATTTCCAAGCAATCAAAGCGAGAACTTTAGCAATGTAAACTAGGATCGCCAGCTGGCAGTGACTGTACCAGCGCTGGTCTGGGTCACGACCGCGGCCTGTCGCGAACTCGCTTGCACTGCGGTCGCAACCTCCGCAGCAAAATGTAATAATAGAAGCAATATTTTATCCGGATATTGTTATTTACTAGAAAAATGCTCACTGACTGCAGTGTTAAGATATATGACCGTGCCAACTGCAACATTTAATTAAAAGAGTTGTACATCAAATAAAGAATTTGACGAAACAATGGGGTTCCATCTTTTGTGAGTTGACATCATGAATTTACTAGTTGTTGAAGTTGACCCGTAGTATCGTTATCGTCATCAACACCACCTTCAACAATGTATTTGGAAAGTTAAGAAGACACCTTGAAGTCCTTCAACATTATTGCTCTATAAAAGGCAGTAGAATCGCAAATTCTGGGCATTGGTTCTTTCATTTTATTTAACCATCAACGTTTAAATTGCTGTTGGAAAATATATTGAATCAAACCGTTTTGTAATTGTTTTTTCTGACACCGTATAATGTTCTCCCAAAGTTACATCTACCTTTCGTGGTTACGGACGGTTCCAGGAGTTTAATATCGATATCTCGTTAAGTAGAGATGTTTATTATTTTCATATTCATGAATATTCCAGATATTTGTTTAAATTTGAATGGTTATTAATTTGATAACATGCTGTAGATCCATCGTGTAATGTATTTCAAAACGCGGGAAGAAAAGTTTGGAAAGATATACGCCAAGGAAGAAAAGAAATTCGATAAGTCCACACTAATTAATTGGATACCTTCCAACACATAATACGTATTATAATGTTTTTTGAAAGTCAACTAGCTGTTGTAAATTTAAATTCCTATTGTATTGTGCTATTATAAATATAAATTTCAATTTGTATTCTGCTATTGCAAATTTAAATTCCTAAGGCAAATAGTTAAGTAATGTGTGAATGGTCTGTAATATCTATCTCCCCCTCATATTTAGGAAGATCGTTACTCATCATCAAGTTCTGCTGCTATTACACTTTGAACTTTAAGGTACATTATAATACATTGCTTATTATATTACATAGTGTTATATTACGAAATACATCATCATTTGAAAATACATCATCCTCGACCTGTTTCCTCACATTTACATTTGTTACGTGTTTTTACGTTGAGAAAGTAGTGTTACTTTATACCTTACGTTACAATGCTCTCATTCCGATGTGTAATCCATACATTTACCCTTTTCCGTACCTTTCTTCATGGAATATTAGTATCATCCATTAGCTTTTGCACGCTCTGTAACTAGCGACTAATTATTTCGACCTACTTTCCGAATAAATATCTGTGATCCCGGCGCGAGGGTGTGGGGAAGGGTGGGGGAAGCGTTCATTTGCGCATCGCGTCGGCCACAGCCCCCCCTCCTCCTCCCCCCGAGGCGTGGGTGGAGGCGCCGCTGCCAGCGACAATGCACCGGAAGTAATTTCGTGGAGGAATTCGCCAGGGGGCGGGGCCGGCGCAGGCGCCTGCTCGAACGCTTTCGGCCCAGCTCGCTCACCCCGTCCGGCGCCCGGCTCACCGCATCTCCACGCCGCTTGTGGATGGCGTTCCATGGAGCATCAGTGGATGTAGGGAGGAGAATTCTAGCGGCCGGCTGCTCTGATCGGTAGTTTTCCGTGGTTTCTCTGATCAACACCAGGCGAATGCCGGAGCAGTACCCTATCAAACGGGCCACGGACCGCGCGCGGTCTGTCCTCCCTCATCCTTGTCCAATCCTCTCCCCTTTCACACACACACTTACACTAACATGCACTACATTACTACATATGCCGGGAGACTGGTCGGAAGCTTAGAGCTAGTCCCGGCTGGGGCGGTGCCCCGCTGGTGGGAGAGTCCTGGTTAGGGGGAAACCCCGCTAGCCGACGGTAGGTCGGCGCCGGATCTCACCATCCAGCGGGGAAGACCACCGCCACCTCCCGATAAAAACATGCACTACACTTACGGGACTAATGACCTTAGTTGTTCACGTGGCCGGAATCACAAAACAACCAACCTTCCAACTGATTTCTGCCTGCGTGTTTCTTTTTTCTTCTCTTCTTCTTTATCCCTTCTTTATCCCTTATCTATATCAGTACTTATCTATATCTTCTCGTCTGTTATTCTTGCTTCCGTTTCTCAACGGTGGTTCACAAAGCCGGTTCTTGTCTGCGCGTTTCTTCTCTTCTGTCTTTCCCGCTTCTTTCTTCGTACCCACAGCTGCTCAATCATGTCTCCCTATGTCGTTTCAGAAAGCCAGTTCATGACTAGACATCTTTTCTCTTCACTTCTCCGGTTGGTCTCCTCTCTTATGTTCAATTCTTCTCGATGGTTGTCCACGTCACAGGTTTTTGTTTGTTTGTTTCTTATCTCTGCTCTTCCGTGGTTCTTCTTTCTCTTCGTCCACGGTTCCTGAAACCCAATGCTTTGTGGCTTTTCATGAAGTCGGTTCAGGGTTGGGTGTCTTCTATCTTATCTTCCCAGTTCCTTATTCTTCACGCCTACTTTTATCAATGGCGATCCTTGAAGCCACCCACATAGTATGCAGCCAAACGTATTATGTACAGATGTTTTACAGACAATTAGCTAAGAAAGTGCTAGTGTCATATACACCGGAAATGCGATTGTGAAATGTCAAATTCCTGACAACAGGCCAGGTAATATGTGACAACTGCTGAAGGACTCTTTTCAAATGACGCTTTGTGCACATTACTCTGCAACTACGACCACAGACACGCAAGTCACATTGTGGCGACAGAGCTTCTTATTTTCACAAACTCTATGTTATTAAAAATAAGAGCAACTAAATTAACTAAATGATAATACGAAGAACCTTATGCATTTAAGAACGAGTTTACTGTATTTCAAGTTATTTTGGTGAATATAATAATGGTATAATAAAATGGAAAATAATTATTACAAAAATAGTTTCTATAGCAGCTGAGCACCCCGTGGTTCGCAGTTGTCATACCAAAATGATATTTTAACAGATTTCCGTTCAGTGACTGCGTTGTTTTCTAGATGACATCTGAGTAGGAATATTTTACACCTGGCCAAAAGATTGTTCGAAAAATTGGTACTTGACAGACAAATAACTTCGTCAACGTTTGGGGTGTTAAATTAGGTTGGTAGTTACTTAATATTCGCGAGAGGGTGGAAGACGTTAGTACTCCAATATAGCGTCTAGCAAATAGCGGAATGTTAATGAGGAGAGCCGATCTTTTAAAACAAACACTGCATTTTTGCTTACTAAACTCGCTGTAAAGCTCTCCTTGAGGTATTCTGCAGTACGCGCGAAAAAAAAGTTTGTCGTAATTGTTTATCCCTGGTTAAGAGGTTCTGTACAAATACACAAATATTAAAAATCCTCTATGTATGTTATGCCTTCAATCTCTGGTTTCTTTTAACGCTTTAATTATTTTTAAATTTTGAAATTCATAAACAGAAAGCCGTAAAGTATTTAACAGAAATTAATAAGTATTGTTGACGAGGTATTGTTTAGATTACGTTTCATCTTAGAATGTTCACAAACTTTCTCGGAAACAATAATTTGCTAGAAAATATGTTGACACTCACCCCAAAATTGCAAGTTCTTTAACATTTCTGTAGTTCCTGCAGGACAACTCACCTGAAACAGAAATTCGGACACAGTATTAAATTACATGGCCACATAAATACATTTTCATGCAAAAGAATGTGACATTATTACTAATTAAACATATAGTGTACTATACAATAAACTTAAACATCACCGTAGAAAGTTGTTTCAAGATCTTTGATATTTAAGACGTGGCATTTTAAATAATATTAGTACTTTTTGAAATTAGATGAATTATTATAACACACACAAGTCATAATGTTCAGAAACCAATCAATATCTTTATACTAGTGCAATGCTATATTGTGGTGCAATAAAATAAAATAAAATAAAATGAATCTATTAAAGTAATAAGCACATTAGAGGGCGAAGGGAAGTGAGAATCGGAAATGTAAGGGCAGAGGCGTTGGTGCGGACGATCTTCTGTGGCGGTGTTGGTTTTCAGGTGCTGAGGAGGCCAAACAGTGGAAAGAAAATGCGTATTGGATAGATTAGCATGTACTCGGCTTCTGATGGCAGGTTTTTCCCCTTCAGAGGTTTTTTCCTTAGCCGTACCTTATGGTCTCTTTTCCGCGGCTTTGATGCGATGGAGAGACCATTTGGAGTGAATACCAGAATTCGAAAGGTTAGAACGCGGTAGAATGTAGGTATTATAATGGCTTAAAGACCATCGGCCTAGCCACTTAGCATCAAGTTTTCTAATTTGTATGTAATAATTACCTATTAAATAAAAAATAATAAATACAATATTGTGGCGCTATTAGTGGCACTACAAAATTTCTCAGACTTTCTAGTACTGTTGAGTCCCCTTCTATTTTGAGTCATGATGACGTTCTCCATTTTGTCCCATCTATTTCCTAATTCATATTATCGAACTCCGAGGGCTCTACCATGATCTCTATCGGTTCGAAATTCATCTATGGAAATATTTTTATATTATTGATCGATTGATTAGTGAATCCGGGTGCGTCAACTGCTCAGTTCATTAGGCTCGTAAGTGTAATGCATAATTGTTGCTCGGGGTAGTCATGGTCGATGGTAGTCATTTTCCCTTGATGAGATCCAGCACCGACCAACTGTCTCCCAGCAGGTTCCCCAACCAGGTATCTTCCACCAGCGGGGACCACCCAATCCGTGTCAAGCCCTAAACGTCCAACTGGTCTTCCCACAAGAGTGGTGGTGTAGTGTATGCATTTGTGTGTGTAAGGGGAGACGATAGAACAAGGATGAGGAAGGAAAGAGTGCGCGCGGTCCCTGGCCCGTTTGTTTGGGTACAGCTCCGACAATCTCCTGGTGTTGATCGGAGAAACCACGTAAAACTACCGATGAGAGCAGCCGGTCGCTAGACTTATCCTCCAGACAGTGACTGAACCCGACCTAGCTATCTAGGTAGTGTCGAAAAACCTGACACCGTCGGGATTCAAATCGAGAACCTCCCCGAATCTCGCGTGTGCCGTTTCGCATAAGACATAGTGTTATTCCATGACGCGCGTTACTTAACGCATGTGAACTCAACAGTTGTGTGCAGGAACCCTTAATGTTACGATTTCCAGCTAAGGATACCAGACGTGTACTCGGTAATCGTGATAACTGTTGCGCAAACGCATGCAAATGCATTCTTTTTTCGATGTGGAGTTGATGCAATCTGCTTATTATAGAAATAGGTAGAAAAAAAAGAACTTTCAGAAATTATATTACATTTTTATTAGATAAAGTACTTTATGCGTCATCTTTGACATTATTTCATTACAAAAATATTTGTATATTCTAAAAGCTTTCTTTTCATTAAATTACCATGCATATTTTATAAAAACACATAAGCACGTCAACTCGATACCGCTTAAAAATGGACTTTTTTTTACCCCAATTTATTCTATCACGATAATTTACGCGTCTTCTTTATGCCTCATTCGCACCACGACATTGATCTCGCGACAGATCGTCGCGTGAAGCATTCAATCGTGAAATATCGAAGATATTCGATACACAGAGGTCTTCGTTATTTCTGCGCAGGTGCTGTCTTGCGCAAACATTGTTAAGCTTTGGAGTTGGGTTTCATAAGGCGGCGAAGGGACACAAGATGGCCGAAGAATGAAGAGCCCAGAGAAGGAGAGAGGGAGAGAAAGGGGGATGGTTTAGCAAACAGATCGTCAGAAAACCTACGGTGTCTTCAGAAAACAGCAACAGAACCACGAGTAAGAACGAAATGGAGACATAATGATCTCTGAGACGGGTTGTGAAAAGTGAACCTATTGAGCCAAAATGGACAAAATTGCAGTAATGCGAGGGAGTGAGAGTTCATTGGACAATTTGCACAGCAGAACTCATTTAAGATAAATTGGAAAAGAAAATGTAGTAGGCTTTGGTCGAGACTTACGTTATGGAAAAATATCAACGTGGTTGGAAAAAATTGGGATGCTGATAGTCTGTTTGTAATTGCCCACAACTCTTTCTGCACATTTCCGTGCTGCCAGAATTTACGAAGATACGGATCCATCTTGTTCATGCCATACACCAATTTCCATTGGCAGCCGAGTCTTTCCATTGACAATTCAGTCGCCCTCCAAAGCCAAGGCTCGCATTGTAGACTCCCGGTGGCGCTAGCACCCGGAAGCGGTAAAGAGAAGGCCCGGAGGGTGGCGCGGTCTCGGGTTCTTCCGCTAATGATTTACGCGCCTCCGTTCGCGCCACCAGCGTCGTTACGCGGACGCATTGTGGCGCAGCGGGGAGAGCGAGCAGCAAAGCGACCGAGTGGCAGGGTCCCAGAAGTGGGAAGAGAGGGACGGGGAGCGAGGGTCGGGGAGCGAGGGTCGGGGAGCGAGGATCGGGGAGCGAGGATCGGGGAGCGAGGATCGGGGAGCGAGGGTCGGGGAGCGAGGATCGGGGAGCGAGGGTCGGGGAGCGAGAGTCGGGGTGCGAGGGTCGGGGAGCGAGGGTCGGATATCAAGGGTCGGGGAGCGAAGGGCGTGGATTGATTGATCGTTAGTGATTCCGGGCGAGTCATCTACTATGGTCATTAGTCTTGTAAGTGTAGTGCATGTTTTTTCATCAGGAGACGGTGATCTTCCCACACTGGATGGTGAGATCCGGCGCCGACCTATCGTCGACTAGCGAAGTTTTTCCCTACCAGGTATCTCCCACCAGCAGGGCACCGCCCCAGCTGGGACAAGCTCTAAGTCCCCGCCCAGTCTCCCGGCATGTGTGGTAGTGTAGCTAGCTTGAAAGCTAGTGTCGAAAATCCTGCCGCCGTCGGGACGCGAAAGAAGGACCTTCTAGACAGAGGCACTGCAGTGACATCAGTTGATGCACTGAGCCGCCGCCTCTCCCGGATCGAAGGGTGGGGAGTTAAGGGCAACGAGCGAAGGCGCGAGAAGGGAGAATGGAGGGGGTATAGAGTAGGAAACGAAGAACGAGCAGCGAAAGGCGGAGAGCAATCAGGAGGGAACGAAGGGGGAATAAAGGGCAAGGAGAAGGTCGAGAGAGGAATGAAGGGGGAGTGAAGGGGGAGATCGAAGGGTGGGAAGTGAGGGGCTGGAAGCAAAGGGAGATGAGCGAAATGAAAGAGAACTGTGAAGAGAGATGGACAGGGAGTAGCAGGGAGATCAATGGAGGGGAAAAAACGGGAAAAGAAAGGCGGGAGAGAATTGCAGAAAGAGCATGGCGGGTGCAAAGATTGGAGAGAGAAGAGTAGGTTCTTAATGCTAGGGAGAGTATGGCGAGAAGCAAGAAGAAAAAGAGAGAGCGAGATTCGCAGAAAAGCACACTGAATAAAGGACAGAGAACGAAAGGGAATGATGTGTAAAGCAAGTAAGCGAGGCGTCACAGACGGAGAATAAAGAGTATGTAAGTAAAGACGTGGAGGTTCACGTGACGAACAAGGGCCAGAATAAGAGGAATGAAAAAAACGGAATGAGAAACAGGACAGAGAATAATACTGCAGTTGCACTCGTGATCTTACTTCGTTTAAACCAGTCGTGACTGGGGTGTAGCCTCGAGACACGAATGCAACAAAGGCTCAAAGCAGGGCAATATATTCCTTTTGATGGGCAAAAGAAGGTGTAATTGCGTCAAGATAGCGCCGTACAGTGAACTAAGATCTCTAAAACCTTTCAAACGATCGAAGAGAAACTCCTTTGTTCGAAGAATTGCGTTTCTGGAAGTAGAGCACCAGTTGTGTTTAGTTCTTAGCCACCACTGCCGAAGACTGCGGCGACTGTGACGGGGAGGTCCTAGGTTTCGAGCCTCGGCGGTGGCTTATTTTTGACACTAGTGCCATGAGACATAGCTAGGTCGAATTCAGTCAGTTGCTGGAAGGGAATTATCGCGGCCGGCTCCTCTGATCGATAACTTTCTATGGTTTCCCGATCAATACCAGAGAAATGAAAACGAAGTTCCGTAACAATCTGGCCTTGGGCCGCGCACATCTACACATACAAGCTCCACACTACAACACATGTCCAGAAACCTGACAGAAGTTGAGAGGTTGGTTTGGAAGTGGCGAAGCTCTGGTGGGGGAGAAACCTTGGAAGGAAATTTCCCGCAAGTTGATGTGTAGGCTGGCGCCAGATTCCACTAGAGAGAAATAACTATAAAAATAGAACTATTTCTTATTTCATTGGATGATATGGCTTGAAATCTTCATTATAATCATGATCTGAGGGAATTACATACGGCAACTAGATATGTGTTAAAGTACATAAATTCAGATTAACACAGGAACATTTGGAAATATTAATTTCTCTAGTCACGTCATTGGTTGAGTTATATTCATTGGTTGACGTGGTCAATGTGACTGACTGAGACTCGCAATGTCTCTGACCGGGCGGTCCTAGTGTTCGTGTCACGACCGCAGATTTTTGACACTAGATAGATAGCTTGGTGAAATTCAGCCACAATCTGGAAGAGAATTGTAGTGGCCTGTTGCTCCAATTGGTTATTTTCCGGAGTTTATCCGCCCAATATCAGGTGAATGCAGATGCAATACCTTACCAAACAAGGCCACGGACCGTGCAATGTTTCTTTCAACACCTTTCCTCAACACTAGTTTTATGAAGACACACCCAGCTACCACGTTGGACGAAACTAGTCAGAAACTCAGAACTTGTCCCGGAAGGGACGATGTCTCTGATTAAAAGATACCATTTGGAAGGGTAACCCTGAAAGCAGGTTTGTAGGTTGGCACTTGGTGACCGCGATAGTACAGTGAACTAGGAAAGTCTTTCCATCTCGTGCCAAGTTAGGGCCTCCTTTTAAAAATTGCATTTATGTTGGTAGCAACCTGATCACTGGGAAACATTTGATTATATATAAACTTTGATTATGGTGAGTACGCAATTTACTTTTCCTTTTTTTCAAGCTGCAACTCCTGCTACCAACATAATTCCTGTAGCTTGCACTCTCCCCACAAGATGCCTATGCGGAGAGACTTAACTGGCACTCTATATCTGGTTGGCCGTGAATGATCATTCATAGCTACATTATGAACTACCCAGGATACATTACAAACTATACATACGGGACAAATGACCACAAAAATTGACGCACCAGGAAATGTATAAAAATAACCAATTAACTAAAACTAGTAACCTAAATTTTGATGCTTCAACATCCACTGGCCAAGAAGACTAAAAACAGCTGTATGTGGAGCAAACTTTTCAGCAACGTAAGCTCGGAGAACTCAGTGACAAATAAAATATGAAATTGACATGATTTGCAGAAGCGCATCGCGTTCCATGCTGACAGTGTGGGATGGCGTTTGATGTGTTGTTTATTGTGCTCAAGTGCCATCGTTGCGCTGTTCGCATAGTGTTCCAGCGTGCGAGAATTTTCGCTTCGACGCTTTGCACAAAAGAGGCGTTCAACCCTGGCCTATTAATACGCCAAATTGAATGAGATGGTACCATGTGGAAAGGAAAAAAATGTGCTGGGTAAATATTATTGGAATCGAACATTCCAACGAGGTGAGAGTTATTGAATATAAAGAGTAGTCGAGAACCGCAACGTTTCTCTCAAACGCGCGTTTAGAAAATACCAGCTGCTGCTGTTTAGTGCAATCAAATGCCAACAGTAATTCAGGAATGTGAATAGCTTCAATTTAGGGCGCAGTGCATATTTCAAAGAGAGTTGTTACTCGTATTCTCGGCATTCACGTCGGCAGTCCTTGCACGTAATGTTAAAAATTGAAATGTAATACTAATACTAGTTTTCTAATTAATTTCGACGTGATTTTGCAGCGTGATTGCGAATTTTTGCTAGTAGGATTTTTAATTTAATTTAATGGATTATATTAATTACATAACCTTACTTTTGTCTTCAATTATATATAACTTATAATGTTTATCAAAATCATTTCTATTAATATTAACCAAAGAGATATAATAATAATAATAATAATAATAATAATAATAATAATAATAATAATAATAATAATAATAAATGAAACATAGCAATCTATTTCTCGCCTATCTTCAATTTCAACGTTATCTTGGATATGTGTGTACAAATGGTACTACTTGTATACTAATTCATAAAATGAAATGATTTAACAGTAATTTATTAGGTATAGTTAAACATAATATTATAAAGGACGTTTTAAGAAATTTTCCTAATTGTTTATAAAATGATTCAGTATTGTTTGCTGAATGAAAATGAGATAATTTTGAAAAGTAGTGTCCATGAAGGTGTTAGCACCATATTTCTTTTCTCTTTCTGAGGTCACCAGTACTTCAACACTTAACGTTCACTCCATTTATTCTCAAAGTATAAATCTGTCGACCATCAACTGTCATTAAATGGCGGGAAGTGCTCGAGCGATTTGGGAGTTGGGCCCAACCACCATTGATGGACTGACTATGGACCTTCCCCGTGCGCTGATTAGAAAATTTACGTCACATTGTAAAATACCTCATTTCGCCGATAATGGCCAGTGGCCTACAGCATCTTTCACTAAGTGCCTATGGGGCACCATAGATTACGCTCCGCAGGGTTGGCACTCCCGATAGTGCGCGTGAAGGCGGGCGGGGATGGGGGTGGGGACGGAGGGGAAGGGGAGCACCGGTGTACGCCAACCGGCCGCCCCAGAGCGCACGTGTAATGAATGTTTATTGTGTTACCTATTGACAGGCACTGGCGCGACGCGCGCCACCTGATATGGCGACACTTGATAGGCCATCGCGGCAAGTGCCAACGTCCAGCCCAATTACCGGCAATATGCAGACGCCCCGCGCACACCAGGGCCTCCCCGCCCGCCCCGCCCGCCCCGCCCCGCCCCGCCCCGTCCCGCCCCGCCCCGCCCGCCCCGCCCGCCCCGCCCCGCCCCGCCCCACCCGCCCCGCCCCTCCCCGTCCCGTCCCGCCCCGCCCCGCCCACACCGCCCACACCGCTATTCGCGCTCCGGGGAATCCCCGTTCTAGAAACGATGTCTTTAATGTGCGAGAAATAGTCATATTCTAACTGATGTGAGGGAAGATGAGCAGAGATGAAGATTGCCAATATAAGACCTTTACTATAAAATTGAGTGCACAACGGGGCGAAAACATAACCTTTTCATGAGTAACTGCGCATGGATGCTACATTTTTGTTTTTGTAAAATTTTGACGAAAGAATAAGGTAGTTTCAGAGCAAACGCTTCAATAAGGTAAACGATATCGCAGGTATTATTGCACTTCATCCCTATATAAAACTTTCATATTTTTATAAGTATATAAATATCTCCATCAACATTTTGATCATGAATATATTTTTATTGTAGTTTTAGGCTGCTTAAAGACTTAAGGTCTTTAACTACCCAATATGGGAAGAAATTAGCATGAAAATTTACGATTGCAAAGTGAGTGGCCACTTAAATGATACTGCGACATACGCCTGGATGTAGTTAGAAAATTCACGAAAACCACTCATCAATCAGTCAGCGCATTTCATTCCGATACTGAACACACACACTACGCTACAGAGATCAAATCTGTGACATACTGCCAGCGTCAAACCCGTAAACTCCCAATCCTCGGTATGCCCAACCGTGACGCGTGTCTTCATGATCTTTACCAATGAAAATATTGAACATATTTTATCACTTCTTAGCGTCTTTGAGCCACTGCCACCAGCTCTCGTGCGGTTTTGGAAGGGGGCTTTGGAAACGCGCCGGTTGATACCTCACGCTGGTAGACGATGTATTTAACTACTGAAGTGCGGTCGATTTTTAATTGATTTTAGAAATATAGGGGTCAGGTAGGTTTTTAAAATGTAAGGTAAGCGATGCCTAAAGTCCTCTTTATTTTCTTATTGTGGTTGGGTCAATATTTGGTGGGTTTATATATTTTTGACCGGTGATCCCACTGACCTTAAAATTGATTTTGAAACACTGCTAACGGTTATTGTTGTCATCAACTTCCATCTTAAGAATTATTGCAGCTTCTTTCACTCTTTGTTGTATTGGACATCCCCCACCATTTACATGCTACCTCGTGCAGGTTTCAGAAAACTTCGAGGAATACCCGTATTGACATACATTGCACTAATGTGAAAATATTTGAAAATATCATCACTTATATTTACATTACAACTTCTTTTATATCTATGGGATTCATGACCACAAACTCTTAAAATATCAAATATTTTCGTATACAAATGGCCTCAAATTTAGGTATTTACAAACACGTTGAAAATTTTCTGCCGAATGATCTGAAACTGTTTCCACGAAAATTTACATATAAAACATATTTTACATTTTATGTTTATCTGCAAGTTTCGTTTCCAGTAAACTATTAAGGGTTTCAAAAGCTAAAAAATTGTGAAAAATACTCGTAAACTAAACCATTACAATTAAGACAAACTACAAATACTTTGTAAAATATTGTATGTTGTATAATTTCGAAAGAAATTTTAATTAATGAGTGCGAGATTGAATGAAAGTAATGAATCTTTTTGAATATTATTGCTGTGGCAACAAATGGTGTTAAAAAGGCACTTATGTTCACCTTGTATGCCAGCAAAGAATATCAATTACTACACTCCACTTCTATGTGGTAGGTTAATTTAAATTTATACTTCTTTAAAAATGTATTTTCATGTAATTTCAAAATCTAAATTGTTCGTATTCATAGAGCTATTTCCTTTTATCAAAAATTCAGAATAAAGAAACTGGATCTTTAGGCAGTTGTTAACATCATGCCTATTTCTATTTATTGTATTGAGGTAAAAATGAAAAATTCAATTCTAATTTTGTTTTCAGAACGTTGACACACTAAAATGTTCTCAACGTATTCTTGCAGAAACGGCTAAAATAACAATTTAGCAAAAATACGCCATCAACGTACTCAAAAACGTCTGGACCCTTACATCCTTCATTCCAGCACGAATCTTTTAAAAGTGATCGACTGCGAGACGAACAAACGGAACAGTCTGGAAAGAAAAAGAAAAAAAAAACAACAACGGGCCAAAACACAGCTAGAAAAATGATTCTCCCGCCTGCCACACAGACGTATTTGGCGTCGTCGTTCTCTTGTGCAAATATTCGCTCGACCGAATCCAAACAGAACGCAGTCTCCGCCCCGTCACGTTTCATCCGCACATGAGCCGTCACACCACTTCAAGCTGACAAGCCGCCCCGCCCCACCCCGCCCCGCCCCTCCCCGCCCCGCCCTGCCCCGCCCCGCCCCGCCCCGCCCCGTCCCGCCCCGCAGCGACAGTCGCGCTGCGCTATCATCTCCGCAGAGAGCGCGCGGGCCCCAAAAGAGCGCAGAGAGCGTGCTCTTGGGGCGCTCTGAGAGCACGGTATTCAGCCCCAGGCGCCCCGGCCGCGATCAAACGGAATCCGCCTATTTTTGCGCAGACGGAAACAAGAGAGACTTTTTTTTTCACTCCCGTCCGCGGCCTTTCGCGTCGAAACCGTCGCGTTCTGGCTTGGTGACCGCCTCAATTTATCATAGCATTCATCCCGGCCTCGCGCTCTCCACGCCGCCGCCACCCGCCCACGGCGGAAAAACGTCGGCGCTTGTGAGGAGAGGCAGGCGGGCGAGAGAGGGGACGAGGGGGCGATAGGACGGGCGGGCGGACTCTGAGTGGGTGGGTAAAGAGGTGGGTGCGTGGGTAAGAAGGTTGGTGGACGGGTGGGTAAGAATGAGTGGATGGGTGGGTAAGAAGATGGATGGGTGGGTAAGAAGGTAGGTGGTTGGGTGAGTAAGAATGAGGGTGGGTGGGTAAAAAGGTAGGTGGATGGGTCGCTAAGAATGTGGGTGGGTGGATAAGGATGTATCTCTTTCCGGAGCCAGAAAAACCCTCTCCAACAGTATCACAGGTTGACAAAACCCTGTTTTTCAATCAAAATTCAATCCTTTTTGCGCAACTTTTCCTAACGTGCCGGGAGCGGTGGCTTAGTGCATCAACTGATCAACTGCAGTGCCTCTGACCGGGAGGTCTCAGATTCGAGTCCCGACGGCGGTAGGATTTTCGACACTAGTTTTTAAGCTAAGTCAAATTCAGTCGCTGTCTGGAGGAAAATCCCATCGGCTGGCTGCTCTCATCGGTAGTTTTCCTTGGTTTCTCCGATCAACACCAGGCGAATGCCGGAGCAGTACCCTACAAAACGGGCCACGGACGCGCGCGATCTGTCCTTCCTCTTTCTTGTCCTATCCTCTCCCCTTACACACACACTCACACTGACATGCACTACACTACTACATATTCCGGGAGACCGGTCGGGAGCTTAGAACTTGTCCCGGCTGGGGTGGTGCCCCGCTGGTGGGAGAGTCCTGGTTAGGGAGAAACCCCGCTAGCCGACGGTAGGTCGGCGCCAGATCTCGCAATCCAGCGTGGGAAGATCACACCCCGATGGAAAAAAAACTTGCACAACACTTACGGGACTAATGACCTCTGTAATGGACGCGCCCGGAATCACTAACAATCAATCAACCTTAGTAAGTAAAGTATCATCGGAGAATGTTTAAAAAAATGATGGTGGTGTTGGGCGTCGGCGTCGCGTTTGGAGGCAGTGGGCAGAAGGCGTCGCTTTCGCCCGCTCGCAACGAATCCACGGCCGAGGCGCCCCGTCGCCCAGCGCCGCGTCGTGGGCGGTCCGCCCGGGTGGCCCCTCGCGGCAAGGCACGCGCCAAGGCGGCGGCACCAGATGCGACACGTCGCCAGTGGATACGCGAGGCGACTGCGAGGCACCCGTCATGCTTTATCAACAGAGCTGGCGCTGATGACACGTTAGTGTGTGTGTGTGTGTGTGTGTGTGTGTTTGTGTGTGATTGATTTATTCATGTTTTCGGGAGCGTCAACTGCACTGGTCATTAGTCCCGTTAGTGTAGGGCATGTTTTTTCTCGGGAGATGGCGGTGATCTTCCTCCGCTGGATGGCGAGATCCGGCACCGACCTACCGTCGGCTAGTGGGGTTTCCCCCTAACCAGGGCTCTCCCACCAGCGGGGCACCGCCCCAGTCGGGACAAGCTCTAAGCTCCCTACCGATCTCCCGGAATATGTGGTAGTGTAGTGCATGTTAGTGTAAGTGTGTGTGTAAGGGGAGAGGATAGGACAAGGAATAGGAAGGATAGATCGCGCGCGGTCCGTGGCCCGTACTGCTCCGGCATTCGCCTGGGGTTGATCGGAGAAACCACGGAAAACTACCGATCAGAGCAGCCGGCCGCTTGAATTCTCCTCCAGACAGTTGAATGAACTGAATTCGACCTAGCTGAAGAGCTAGTGTCGAGAATCCTGCCGCGCGCCGTGGGGAGCGGGAACCTAGGACCTCCCGGTGAGAGACGCTGCAGTGACATCAGTTGATGCACTGAGCTACCGCTCCCGGTGTGTGTGTGTGTGTGTGTGTGAGTGTGTGTGTGTATGTGAGTGCGAGTGGTGGGATATTTACAGAACCACCTTCCGGCATTTTGTCATAAGCTCACCCCAAGCGGAAACCGCAGTCGGAGACTCCAAGGAGAAATATCGTTTAGGGGAGCCATTTGCTAGAATTCTTATTTAGACTGTGGCTCAATTTGTCTAAGCTATTTAAACAGTGTCAAAAATCCACTCCCATCAGAACTATCATCGCATGCAAATACACTGAGTGCTAACAACTGTTTGCCGGAGACATCTCAGTGGGTTTCACTCGTAGTGATTCAGATTTGTTGGGCATGAGCTATGATATGTGTAGAAGGTATTTTTTGGAATGAAATCGGCCTGAAAACATTAAACTCTGAATCGGGATTTAGGGTTTAATCAGTTTGATGAAGATAATTTTAAAAAACATTAAAAAATTAAACTTGTGTGTGATCTTGGATCTTTTTTCTAAGGGAACGTTTTGTGATTTCTATACAAATAACTATTTTTGTTGCATTTTACCATGGCATGAACTGTGCAAAATGCAATTTAAAGCTACTAGTGCAATTTTGATGGTGCAAAAAACTGCACTGCATAAACTTTATTATCATCTTACTAATATTAAGAAATACTCGTATATATGCTAATATCAAATACACATGTTTACAAGGCGTTAGAATGTAGGGTACATTTTTACATTAATGAATTACCCTGCAGAATCTTGTGTAACTTGATGGATATTTGCTGCATCAGAACTAAAAAAAAAGTAAGTTGTGGCAAATTTACTTCACTGGCTTACACTCCTTCACATTTCGGGGTAAAATAATAACTTTTAAATAGAAATACATTTAATAATTGTCCAAGAAATTTGTGTAATTGTTTTTTTGTTATAAATTGATAACTATATTTAAAAGATGTTTACTGCCGCAGAATATAAATTTTCTTACGAGTCAATGTAAGTTAAATTATGTTGCAAATTAAAACACAAGAATTAGTAATTAGTTGCTCTTGTTTCTTACGTTACAGTGAACATTAATTTGCACTGAGAAGCTTCGCTTCTTATTAAATTCAACTTACATCAAGAGTCAATTAATATAATGATATTAAGAAATAATAAAATTATCTTTTTCGTACAATGTATTAAAATTTTCAACTCTTCCGAAACACGACAAGCATTTAAGGCACGCCTCTTGAGTAAACGAGCAGCTTTTTCGAGGTCCTAAAACAAGTCAAGAAATTCCAGAAATTCGGGACCCCAAATTGCTTTCTCTCAACAAGAAATTATGCTGGAGGCATAAAGGAAAAGAGCGTGAGAGAGAAATAAGAGAGAGAGAAAGGGAGATGAGAGGGGGAGAGAGATAAATGAGTAAAATAGTGACTGAAAGATGATAGTGAGAGATTACGAAGGAGAGAGAGAAAATTACATAAGTGAGAGATTATGAGAGAGAGATTGAGAGACAAAATTACATGAGAGAGATGAGAGGGAGAGAGTGAGAGAGAGAATTACATGAGTGAGAGATTATGAGAGTGAGAGGTTATAAGAGAGAGAGAAGGAGAGACAATTACATAAGTGAGGCATGATGAGAGAGAGTGAGAGAGAGAATTACATAAATGAGAGATTATGAGAGAGTGAAAGAGAAAGTGAAAGAGAGAACTACATGAGAGAGATTATGAGAGAGTGAGAGAGAGAATTATATGAGAGATTATGAGTGAGTGAGAGATAAAGAGTGAGAGAGAATTACATGACTGAGAGATTATGAGAGAGTGAGAGAGAGAATTACATGAGTGAGAGATTATAAGAGAGAGAAGGAGAGACAATTACATAAGTGAGAGATTATGAGAGAGTGAGAGAGAATTACATGAGAGAGATTATGAGAGAGTGAGAGAGAATTACATGAGTGAGAGGTTATGGAAGAGTGAGAGAGAATTACATGAGTGAGAGATTATGAGAGAGTGAGAGAGAATTACATGAGTGAGAAATTATGAGAGAGTGAGAGAGAGAATTATATGAGAGAGATTATGAGAGAGTGAGAGAGAATTACATGAGTGAGAGATTATGAGAGAGAGTGAGAGAGAGAGAATTACATGAGTGAGAAATTATGAGAGAGTGAGAGAGAGAATTACACGAGAGAGATTATGACAGAGTGAGAGAGAATTACATGAGTGACAGATTATGAGAGAGAGTGAGAGAGATAATTACATGAGTGAGAGATTATGAGAGAGAGAGAGAGAGGGAGAGATGAGGGAGCAAGTCTGCGCAGATGCTAAAGCAAGGGGATCGACCGGGGCGGACGTAATAACGAGGCGGTGTGTTGGAGGCTGCCGAAGACAGGGGGCTGTGGAAGCGTGGGCGAGGGGACGTCGTGGCAGTCTGTGCGGAATGTTGGCACGCCCTAATTGGGCGTCGGGGCTCCCAGGCCCTACCAACTGCTTGAATTAATTAATTATCTTTGATCCCGCACTGGGCGTGGGAGTTCATTCAAATTCGCCAACTAAGGGATGTCAATTCTCGGCCGATCTCATGTAGGGTTTCACAAACAAAAATTTAGCAATATTATTGTTGATAATGAGGACACTTTATCCCTATAATTATAATTTCAAGACATAAACCTGCATGAATATTGTTTTAAGGCAACAGATACAAATGTTTAAAAATAATATTTTATTTAAAAGTCAATATTTTATAATATAGTTTAGTTTATAAATTGATTATGAAGCGTTTAATTAAAATTTTAGTCAAAAACTACTTTCAAATGTGTTATTTCAAAACAATAAATCAAATGTTGTAGGGGAAACTGTCGTACCCTAGCAGATGTAACTACGGACAAAGCAGGTTTTCGAGGAATAAATGAGAGAAATTTAGGATTTTTGTTTTCCCTGCATTGCGATTGCCATTTGTCTTTATTCAAGTGAAATATTTAGTAGGGTGAGCTACTTCAGTTGTTTTATGAGCGATTAAATTTGGCAAGTGAAAAGTAAAAATTTCTGCATTTCCCATTCATCAATTTTGCAATAAATACTAATACTTTACTAAAATTAAAGTAGATCTAAATTTTCGAGTATAAAATGTTGTTAGTTCAAGGTGTATACTTATTTCCTACAGATTATATACAATTAACAGAAGGCATGTTCATTCATGATTGCAGATTGTTGTACATAGAGTCAGTGACTTTTGATGTACCTAGGAACGTCCCTAGGTACATAAGTGTAGTATTACTTTCAATTCAATTGTTTTCGGGGTGTAATATGGTAATGCCACGAAAGAAAACAAACAATAAGAGGCCTCAACACCCAGCAGAAACAAATATTAGTACAGTTTTAGCTGCTGTTAAAAATCGTAACTCAATTCGTTATTCATCAATGGTTCGGTTATAGAAACGGACGAATTTGGAAAGTTTATGGTGCGATATTTAAAAAACGCACATATAATGATTCACTCATTCAAAATTGATGAAGGTCCGCAACGTATGATATGACAGGGAGAACATAAAAGATAATCATCCTCACCCATTTGTATTCGCTCAAAGGAAGCAAACACCCAACTTGCCAGTTTCCTTTACAAGTTATAATATAGATAGAAATACTTCCTGTTTAAGAAATACTGTTGTTATGTCCTATGAAGTTGACATAGAGGACAGACATTAAGATCCCGAACGAATCCAGATTTGGTTGTAATTAAGGGTAGCAAAACTACTGATTCCTTTACGCATTATTTCTTACATTCTAGGTTAAAGATCTTTTTATTGAATAAATGCTCTTGAGATTTTCTCTCCTTGAAAGAAGTTCATAATTTATTCTATCTTTTTTTACTTTTTCTTCATTGTTGCCTGGTACTAACATCAGTACGAAGTATGTAGGAACACATTGTACACAAAAAAGTCTCAAAAAGTATTTTCTACAACGTTCTTAAAACTGATTATTATTACACAGAAATATGCTGAAAGGTGTATCATCCCAAAAAGATAAACCATCGGCCATATCATATCCCAAGGAAGAGGGAAAAAATTAAAACAAAGAGTGTCTTTAAATACGACCGTGCCCCCCAATAGTAAATGGTAATATTTTTTAGAGACTTGCTTTATCTTTCAAAATATTATCAATCAATGATGCCTTATTTTACGTGGCGAGGCTCACTCCATCAAACCTACTGTCACAGCCCGCCAAATTCTCTACGGTGCTTACGCCATCTAGCAACGAAAGAAGATGTCACTCGCACGACAAATAGGAGCTTTCAATTTAGCTCAGAATTTTTTTATGCTTGAGAATATTTTACACGCAGTATATCAACAAAATGAAGCGTCCAGCTTTACTTTCCTTCCAAAGGAACGCATACGACAGGCACGTCAAAACGCACTCGCACGAGCTGCTTGCCCGCCAGGGCAGCGCTTCTACGAGACGGGTAACTTCCCGCTCATTTCTCCTTAAAATCGGCGATCGAGTCCCTCCGCGATCATTTCCCCTTAAAATCCGCGATCGGGCAACTCCACGATCGTTTCCATTTAAAATCCGCGACCGGGCCACTCCGCGATCATTCCCCCTGAAAACCCACGATCGGGCCACTCCGCGATCATTTCCCCTTAAAATCCGCGATCGGGCAACTCCACGATCATTTCCCCTTAAAATCCGCGATCGGGCCACTCCGCGATCATTTCCCCTTAAAATCCTCGATCGGGCAACTCCACGATCATTTCCCCTTAAAATCCGCGATCGGGCCACTCCGCGATCATTTCCCCTTAAAATCCGCGATCGGGCCATTCCGCGATCATTTCCCCTTAAAATCGGCGATCGGGCCACTCCGCGATCATTTCCCCTTAAAATCCGCGATCGGGCCACTCCGCGATCATTTCCCCTTAAAATCCGCGATGAGGCAACTGCGCGATCATTCCCCCTGAAAACCCACGATCGGGCCACTCCGCGATCATTTCCCCTTAAAATCCGCGATGAGGCAACTGCGCGATCATTCCCCCTGAAAACCCACGATCGGGCCACTCCGCGATCAATTCCCCTTAAAATCCGCGATCGGGCCACTCCGCGATCATTTCCCCTTATAATCCAGAAAGGAGAGTGTATTTGTAAGACTCTTATAAAGGGCTTGCAGGGTTCTTTCAGAATCCAAATGTATTTTAATTTACACAATTAGTAATGAGACTTTTGAAACAATGACAAAAATTATCCGTGGACGTACAGTTAAAACTTCTGAAAACTATCGATAAAATATCAATTTTTAGGAAATTGTAACACGTTAGATCACAATAATTATACTTTGCAGAAACTTATATCTAGTATTCTTTCTTAGTTTTAAGATAGAATACTTTTATGAAATTTTAAAAATAAAATATTAATTAAGGGTGGCATCCTTGAAAGCAATTTCATATAAATGAGTTATATAAAAGTAAACCCAATCAAATATAAGCACAAACAAGTCATTTAGGGTAAATAATTTCTTTCTTTCGAAACAAAACCTAGTTCTTACTAAAAGTTTAGTCACCAACCTTCTTACAAAAACTTCATACAATATTTGATGAGCTCATAGCGCTACGACAAAAATTCCGTTTATACAACTCACCCTCGTCATAAAACCTGATCATTGAATAGGGTAACGTCAAAGTACATCGGTAAGTTAAACAGTGACAACTTAATGATCTCTGAACTACAACATTTATGTAGGCACACCAACCCCTCTCGTACTATTATAAATCTCAACTGTTAAACATAGTATAATTAGAATATTTCCAATCTCCACACACAGTAATTAATCAAATATGGATGTAATTAAATATATTAGTAAGTTAAATATAACCAATTTCAACGTCAGTACTCCCATCGTGCTTGAATTACTTAGCACTCAATCTACCGTAAAACGACAAATTTGGCAGAGTATTGAAACTAGGAAGTTTGATTCGATGCTGGAATTTAATGAACGATTATTCTCTTCATAGGTTTGTAACTCGATACGTTACATACATGCTACAGATATTATTTTGATTTATCATTCAGTTGAATATTCGCGCCCATATTGCAGTGTCGGATGCTAAATAGTGCGTTAATCTTCGATGCGGGTAACGTTTATTTATTAAAAGGAATAAAATTTTTAATTCAGCTAATTTATACTAATTGTATTAAATAACACAAAAACAAACCTGTCTCGTTAAAGTAGGCCACAATACCGTTGACATCAGAGTAATAAATATTTATTTTTTATTAATGATTACTCAGATATAGCTGTGAAAATATTGTCGCTTCTAAACGAAAAATATTACAAATATGTTACTTCAAAGAAAGTTACCGGTATACAAATTAAAAGCGAAATACGAAATCACAACTATTTTTAATGTTTCAATTTTCAATAAGACAGAAATTTTCAATTTTACAAGAACCTTTCTACTCTTTGAAGTCAAGTGGTCGTTATAATTGGAATAATTTAGTATGTATCAATATTTTTTGGAAAAAAAATTACTTCTTTCTACAATGAATATACAGTTTTACTACTTCTGAAGAATGATATGTGTTCAATCTTGCGATCAAATTTGCTGTCAGGGGGCAGCCTCAAATTGCTTCTACCCGCGCAATCACTCATCGTTCAGACATGCTTTCGCCATCACTCACAGACCCCGCTTCCAGAGCATTCCAGCATGCAGCCGCGTATAGAAAGAAAGCACAAAATACAAATGGGCAATAAAATCATTTACGCGGAGTGTCTTCACGTGGATCTCTTTATCACGGCTCCGACACCTTCGCCGAAGCTCGTTCTTTCAAAGCAAAGCCCTCTTTGAGTGTCTGTCCGCCGTGAACACTGACCCCTGCTCCCCGGCGCCGGCCTGACTGCTTAGACATCATTAAGGGCTGGGCCCACCCCGGCGCATGGCTGGCTTTCACACCCCATCGCTTCCCTACCTGCCACCGACCGCAAAATGAATACAAACATATCTCAGAACCGCAACGTGCCTCCCTCGCCAATACAACACTATTATGGTATTTCATCGACAAAGAGAGGCACATTGACAACGTGGATGCGCCCGCGTGGCCCCCCACTCATCTGCAAGGCAGAAGCCGCAATTCCCGTGTGAACAAAACCTTCAAATACAACAAACGGTAGGCGCCATCGCGAGCACCTCACGTGACATCACCTTAGCATCCTCTTTTTTTCTGTTTCCCCTCCACAGTAACCCTGAGGAGGCGGGAATTCATTTATTTAACTACTGGCGTACAAATTACGCTGCTTCCTTGCGGCTTAAGCAGCTAAGGGAGAGGCAAAAAAAAAGCTTAATTCTAACTTAAATCTAATTTAATAAATTATGTTGTAGCACTTTGGCATACTTAATTTACAGGAAAAATGTATTGTTATTTTTTTCTCTTAATTCTAAATGTTTTATTATGGTTTTCTGTGTGGTTCTTTTTTTTTAAATTTATTTTTCATTCACGCATCATTCATTCATTATATACATAACCATTCATTCCCACAGCACTGCACTGACTTCTGTTTTTCTGTTCGCCAACCTTAGCTTTCGTACGCCGCCAATATCACATGCAGCTCCTCTCCCCACGTCTGAAAACGCATCCCAAAAATAGAAAGCGCATCTCACCGCCTCACAATAGGTTCACGGTCAATGTCACGTGACTCTCCTCCACGGAGTCAACAACGCCCCCAAACAATACATATTGCAACTTCGCTCCCACTTAGGGGCTGAAGGAGAGCAGACAAAACGGAGAGACTAACTCGGAGAACAGACTAACCCAAAGAGAACTGACACTAGTACTCATTATGCAACTACTCACTAGTCAACGACTACTGTCAAACTTCAACGCAGAACTAACAGACGAGGAGACGCAACAACGCAACTCATTTCAAACTTAGGCATAAGCCTACATATTGACAGTTGACTTATCTCTCAACAGCAACAGACGAGTGTATCCACACTTGCTCCACTAGGCAAACAGCTCGCAAACGTGTCGGCTGTTCCTGCTTCGCCTACCGAGGCTTCTTCAGTCAGGCCACTAGCTCTAAATTCGGGCTGCTCGCGAGCATCAGCCGGCACCTGGACGAATTTACGGCAAACTCCGCAACCAACTCCAGTCAACTGAGTCCGCGCCCATTCCAGTTTGCACCGCCGAATTGCCTGGAGCCAACCTCAGCCCTGACGGCATCCACACACACAGCCGAGTGATTTGGGTTGGTGCTTGCAGTACAACGAACTGTAAGTAACTTTAAGAAAGAAGAGCATAAAGTTTATCAACTTTCATTGGTTCTTCGGTTTACGTCTCACAAAAACAACCTTTGTATTTATGAAAGCATTAAATTTCAATTTACTATTATTGGATATTGACTTTCATTCACCTAAAATGCAAAAAATCCCGTGAAACCCGTTCTGATTCCGTATGCACTCGCACTCTCAGCACGTCCCCTCCCAACGTGTTGCATCTGCTACAATATGAATATAGTTTAAACACAAATATCACCACCGATCCTCTTTGTACAAGGTGTCATACAACCTAATTTATGGTACGTACACTATGAATATGTTGAAAGACGTATTACTTTGTACGAATCATTGCAATTTTTGTAATTGAGATGACAAACATTCTCTACTATTATGCAAAACCATGCTACGAAAACAAGATACCTCAGTGACGTGCAATAATATCTCTCATCATTGCCACAATAATTCAAAGGTGTGCAATCTTTCTAGTAATAGCTTCCTCTTAACTTACTCTGGAAAACACCATAAAATCCTTACGTATGTTTTTTAAAATATCTGGTGTTATGTTTTATTACTAAAAAGGATAATCAAAGTAAAATCTGGTCATGAAATTGGCCAGGAACATACCCAAATCATACATGACTGGAGGAAACGTTTCACTTTTTTCAATTAGGGCAATTAGTGTCGTCGAATGCAACTTGTACGCAGTTGGAACATAGAACATACTATGCGTGTGCTTGTAGGTACGTCGAGAGTGCACATGTCTGGACGCACAATGTCGTGGACGGTGAGGAAAGTGTCACAGCCCCACACAAATCGTCTACATCAGCACACGACCATGCCCCAAGATTGATTGATTTTTTCGTGTTTCCGGGCGCGTCAACTGCTCTAGTCATTAGTCCCGTTAGTGTAGGGCATGTTTTTTTTCTCGGGAGATAGCTGTGATCTTCCCCCGCTGGGTGGCAAGATCCGGCGCCGACCTACCGTCGGCTAGTGGGGTTTCCCCCTAACCAGGACTCTCCCACCAGCGGGGCACCGCCCCAGCCGGGACAAGCTCTAAGCTCCCGACCAGTCTCCCGGGATATGGTAGTGTCGTGCATGTTAGTGTAAGTGTGTGTGTAAGGGGAGATGATAGGACACAGAATGGGAAGGACAGATCGCGCGCGGTCCGTGGCACGTTTGGTAGGGTACTACTCCGGCATTCGCCTGGTGTTGATCGGAGAAACCACGGAAAACTACCGATCAGAGCAGCCGGCCGCTCGAATTCTCCTCCAGACAGCGACTGAATTCGACCTAGCTGACAAGCTAGTGTTGAAAATCCTGCCGCCGTCAGGACTCGAACCTACGACCTCCCGGCCTGAGGCGCTGCCATGCTCCAAGGCTCAACGCCGCTACCTCACCATTACGTCCATAACAGAGCTCTGATTCCAACAAAGAACAGCCTACCAACGCTCGGAGACCTACCTGGCGAGTACACCTGACGACTACCTGGCGGTCGGAGCAAGACTTAGAAAATGCTTGCCGCGAGCATCTCTTTTCTAAATATCCGACGACACAAGGCGAGAGTACCAGTCGTCGATTGTCATCTGTCACCGTCGGTTGCCATCGGTTGTGGTCGATTTCTGTTCGTTTCCGTCGGTAGCCGTAGGTTGCCGTCGATTGTCGTCGGTCTCTGTCGGTGGCCGTCAGTAACTTTTTCTCAAATAGAACTACACATAATTTTTAGTCTATCAAGACAAATCCAATGATATAAATATTGTCACATGTTAAATAAACATTTTTGGAGTAATTTTGACTTTTTGAGACTCATGTTTGACGGATATTTTGAATGCAACAGTCCGCTACGTAGTCATGCAGAGCTCCCCCCGCTAAAGCGTGTGCAAAAGAGGAAAACTGATAGAAATATTCGAAGATACAAAACATAATTGAAATCTTCACAAAACTGTTGCATTTGTTCCTGAACTCTGCTTGGCTTCCTTCCGCATATATAAAATTCCGGTGTTTTTGATTGAAGGAATTGATGGTTTGAAAATTAGGAATTTTCATAAGCATGCAATGAATTAAAATTGATTGTTACAATTCCATTTAATGGGGTTTCAAGCCACAGGATATAAATGGGATCTTGAAACAAATCACAATAAGAAAAAAATTAGAATTGTAAAAAAGAATATTGCACATTTTGAGCAAACAATTTTAATGATTATGAGCATATCCAGTAAGATATAGGGTAAGACAATAATAATTAATCACTAAAATAAAAAATATATACCAAAAATATAGTACAAAAGAGTAAATGAAGGTAAACGCTCTACTGAATTTTCTCTACTAAACATTACTTCTGAATTTTCTTGAGCACTTGTTCTCATCTCATGAATGTATTTCAGTTCATAGCTGGCGGTGCACAGGCTATACAGGGGACTCAACAAAGAAATGAAATGCGATTCCATACTGAAGCGGCACGCCTCGCAAAATGTACGGCGTTTCTTTCATTTGGCGTGCTATCGAGATATTTTCCGACTTCGACGCGTCTGCACGTCTGAACGCTCCCGGAATTGCTTTCGGATAACACGAGGTCACTCGTCTCGTGTGTTTCCATCTCCGAGAGGGATGAAAGCCAAAGAAAACACCAGACAGCTGCATTGAGAACGTTGGACTTGCTGAGCGACGCATATAATTTACGAATTTCTATTATTATTGCCAAAAAAGAAAAATATTTTTAATTTAAAAAAATAAAACAAAAAATATTAAATTTGTTCAAATAATTGGTCACCCCAACCGAGGTTCAAATATGGGCCTTCTGGCTTACGCGCAGTTCCTGTGACCACTAAGCTACCAAGACAACCTATTCCTTGAACAGTTTTCATAAGCGCAATGAACGCTCCTTGTATGTTTATATAAAATTGTCACCTTCCCGTCACCTTGTTAGATGCGATTACGATTGGAGAATTTGTTCCTCGGTCGTAAAGAAATCCAAATTGTGATCACGTTACTGAGTAACAATGTATTTAATAATTAAATTTGTTCAAAGAATTAGTCGCACCAACCGGGTTTCGACACCGGCCCTTCTGGTTTACGCCCAGCTGCTCTGACCACTAAACTACGGAGAAACGTGACAATTATATTCTAAAACATTAAACATGAAACATTAACATTAAAAGAAATGTAGCACTTTTATCTTCCAAATCCCATAAGCAATACTTCTAGTTATTCTAGACTAAATGTAAATGTTCTTTTAAAACATTATGAATTTATAAAAGTTTGTTCATTTTGATGGTTACAAAGCTGAAGCAAAAGGAAATTGAAAACATAAATCACTGAAATAATGAATGTTCAAAATTCACTCGGAAAGCATATCATGAAGAAATATTAGTTTGTAAATCAGTGCGAACTTACAGTATGCAGTACCGACGAGCAAAAATTCTTAAACTGTAAATAAAATAAGTGTTCCATTTTTACCAAGTTCGCCTAAGCTCTAGAGAAAACAAATAGCAAATTAAACTGTTGTAAAAATATATTTCTGGAAATAACATTATACGCTTAGAATGGAAACAAAATACGATTTTTTTATAATAAAGGAACAACAATGAAATTAGTAAGAAAAATATTTTATTGTTTACTAGTTCTGTGTGTTTACGAACCTCAAACAACACACGTAACGGTATTCTTAATATCCTTGCGGGTCTTTCTGATTCTTTATGCCTACGGGTCTTCTGAATACTCTATGGCGCCCCCTAATACCAACACAACACATAAATTTTTATGAATTTGATTGATTAAAGATACGATGCAATCAAATACAATAAATAAATGGAATAATGCTCAAATAAGTAAAATAACCCGTTATAAACCTTATTTTGCTTTATTGATATGAAAATTGAAAATTGGAATATTCTCGTGAATTTATAATTACCACCAGTCACTCATCTTTCACTGTTACATATCACCTTTTTTGGGACACTTATGCCTGTTGAGTAGCGGTACCACTACATTGTAATAATAAGATATATAAGCCACATCGGCTAACATCCTCGAAATGTTGTATCTTGATGATACGAAATATTCTAAATAACTTTTGACAATAACGACAAATAACCTAATAGTACCGTTCCATCGGCGTGATTCACCCTTATTTTCCATAGAACTCAAATTCACAATAATCATTTACATATATTTCACGATATTTTACTGTAAACAACTGTCCGTAGCTTTGTTCGTTTTTGCGAGAATTTCCGCAGCAATATTCTTCGTTTTGTACGAAGTTCATTTTTTGTCATGTATTCTTCATTTTGTACGAACAAATCATTTCAACAATGCTTATGGAATAGTGTTTAGATTCTCTGTTATGTTTATCTGTTATGTGTCTATCGATTACAATGCGTGTTTTCACTTTTGACCCAAGAAAAATTATAAAATGTTTCAAATTATCGTTTGATTCAGCAACGAACTAGTAAACCATAAAGTTTTGTATGCCCCGCGGGCGTTACTAGAGGTTTTTGCCCCTCACGCAACTTTCAAACCCTCGGGCCAGAGGCCCTCGGGTTTGGAAGTCGCCCTCGGGGCAAAAACATCTACTTAACGCCCTAGATACGTAAATAACTATTATCCTCATTTATTCAATCTCCATTTATTGAGAACTTTTGTGGCACTTAAGAAGAATCATTAATATTAAAATTGTAAGCATTCTAAATATCCATTCTAAAAATTTAATATTCTTTGTTGTGAAGAAATATCTGAGTCAAAATGCTTAGCTTTGGGCAATTCTGTTATTACCAATTCTTATCAATTAAAATGTTTCAAAAAATACTTTGATTTTAAAAGTATAACATAACATATTTTACAAACATCTATTAACGAATATTCGATTGAGAATATGAGTAATTGCTTATTATTTTGGAGTGCTTCTGATAGGAAAGCGCCTGTGAAAAATGATTGCTCAACACGCGAAGTATCCGCAGAGTAATACTCCGTGACAAACACTGTCGAATGTTTTCTGGTCACGCTTGCATACGTGTGGGTGAGAAAACGAAAGTGTCCAATGTAAACGTGAGCCGAGGCATCACAGAATAAACACCAGTCTGAAAGCAATATGATGCATTCTTTCCCGTATGTGCCGATATTCGGCTGTCCGCGCCAGGTATTTGATAAAGTGAACAGACTGACAGCGCGATTTGACATTCCGATGCCAATCTAGCGGAGTTTTCGACAGCTCTCAATCGTTAAAATGCAATACGGGAGAAGGTGAATGTATACTTTCACAATGTAGGGATGTCGTCTTCATCGAAACTTCGAAAAGGAGCGGAAAGTTTCCATGTAAATTGTTTTAAAGCTGATCAAAAAATTGTTTGTGAAAATTATTTTCTGAAACTAGTGATTCTCATACAAGGAACATATTGAAAAATGCTATCTTTTCTCCGTTTTTCTTGTTTCTAATTCACCTAATTTCTGGGAATATAGTCTAGGTCAGTTATCTCTTAATTAAAAATCTTATTAAACATTAAACCGGAATGTTAACATACTCGAGAGTTTTATTTTTCTAATGCTATTAAATAGTGACCATAGAAATTCACCATTCATTAGGATTTCTCGACTAATAGAATCTTTATTCGGGAAATTTAGGATGAATAAAGACACATTTTAATTATTAATATAATAATAACAGCTAATTATCATGCTAATTACTGCAGTGCAACAGTGCCTTACCCAATTTGTCAAACCGGTCAACGTCACATTCGATCTATATTTTAAACTGACATAATCACACACACATACAATAAAACATAACATTCATATTATTTAACATACAAAAACCGTTTATTTCGTTCATGTTAATATGTGTGCAACTTAAACTAATTTCAAATTAATTGAGTAACCATTAAATAATGAAATATACTTTAATTTAAATGGATTACAATCTTGACCTTGCACAGATTTGAAATTTATTTTTCTCTACATAGTTTCACTTACTTTTTTGAAGATCACACTACATGCTTGAACGACAAATTTATCAGGAACCCTTCACTCAGCTCCAGTAGGGGGTCCATCCAATTCTTTTCATATACACAAAAGTTTTAAAATTCCATTTTTCCTGCTTGAGAAAATTTCTAATATTCAAATTTGCATTCTCTACATCGCAACCATTTCTAAATTCTTGCTTCTATCAGAACAATTACTCAACTCCTCTAATAAGTTTCAACTGAAACTAATATTTTGCGATGCGTGACCGTTCCTTATGGCAACTTCCTACGATCTCTATCTGCATGACCGACCACTATGGCGACATTTTTTCGATGTCATGCTGTTTTCTACAACAATGCGTTTGGTTCTATCGGCCACTGTCCAGCTTACCGGCGCAGTGTGAGCTATGGCTCGTTTCTATTTTATGCCTTTCATGGATCATGTTTCTCTTCTCGACCAATAACGCTTTCCCATTCACTGTAAGCATTCGTAGTTATTTTCATACACAATTTTATACAAAATTATATTAATTAATAATTCGATTTGTCATTGAGATGACATGGTATATCTCTGTAAGGCTCACAGAAGGAATACTGTTCTTTATTTGCTACATATTTTTAATACATTGTGAGTTATTTATGAATGAGAGGAAAAAATAATTTATTTACGATTGTAAACATTTGCCCAACGAGAGTACTAAAGCACACGAAGTAAGTAGTTGACTCGAGTAAATAAAATCTCGAAACGAGTCTTTTTTATCCAAGTGTTTGCAAGTTCAATCGAGAGACGAGTCTTCTGTAGTTTTCATGAGGTGAAGGTATATTTAAAACGCACTGAGATGGATTAATGGCAAGGAAGCAAAAGTTGTCAGTAGAACCCATTAAGGAGTTAGTGTAAAAAGCTGCCATCTTTCCCTCCTCTTCCTTGTCACCTTCTCTCTCCTGGCGCACAAATACTTGCATGCACTCCCATAAATTGGGAGCTTAGAGCTTTTACCGGCTGAGGCGACACTGGAGCGGTGAGAAACGGCAAGTCGATGTGTAGGTCGGCGCTGGATCTCACGTTCCAGAAGAGAAAGAACACAGTCACCTTTCGGCATATAGTATATACTACACATATCGGAACAATGACCACAATAGTTAACACGTTCGGAAGAAAACTCACTTGAACGCACGCTCTCTGCCCTTCTATTCGCATCCGCAATCCCCAACAGCCCAGAACCATCACGTCCTACAGCTGTAGAAGTCACATCCTAGAGTTGTACTATAGAAGGCGGTGGAAGAACCCTGTGTTGGAAAGCCAGACCATTTACTACCTTTCACGAAGGTATGACATTTACACTAAACCATTATTTAGATAGCCTAACCTCCGAGTTTGAAAATGACTAATAAACTATTGAAATAAATTATGTTCCCATTAATAAATCATTAATTCATTCATTGAGTTCCGGAATGGACAAAGAGTCTTGAATCGAATAATGGAGTATTTTACTTTAAGCCTACTATACGGGTAAACTTAAGTTATCACGCCATCTTTTCTCAAAACGAACACGTGCTGTGTTTGAGTGAAATAATATTAAAATAAAGAAAAGTAAAATTTAAATGTAACCCACATAACAGCCCAAAACATAATGTAATTTTAATAGCAATTACGTCCAAATTTTAAATATTACCATTTATGAATTTCAAGATTTCAAGTAACTTCCAAAAGTTTCTAAATATAAGTAGTCGTTCGCCGTGCTTAAAATCGGCACGGAACGTACGAAATATACAACTGTCTAAAATCTTGTTTTAATTTAAAAATTATCAACTCTGTTTTCCCGCAATAGAACAAGAAGAAAAATGTAACAAACTAGTCTACGCTGTTTACTTACGTTTTCAGGGGCGATTAAATTGCCCATTAATATACCCCACATAACAAAGCGTTCTGCAATAGAGAAATACTCATTATTGTGAACAATGTAATAAAGGATACTGCCGAACATAGTATCAGGAATTATATAGACATACAATTATAAAAAATTTCAAAATGTTGAAAAGGTGATCGAATAATTCGTCATATGTTGAGAAAGGATCCTTATATGCTTATTAATAATTATAAATATTATGTGCACTCGAGCTATCGTACTCGTGGATAAGCACCTAACAATCATACCAAGTCTCTTTTATCCTCTTCTTAGATAAACCAATTATTGTACTTTATTCTACTCTTGTCAGATAAAAATATTATTCTATTTTATTAATAGGAGAACCGTCTGCAGGAGGTTGTTACTTTGGGGAAAAATGTCAATCTTTGTTCTTCCTCATTATTATTAAAATGAAAATAAATTAGTTACAAATTTTCAAGGCAATAAACAATTAATCTGCACCACCGGCCATTTAAAGCTTATCTAATTGTTTTTTTTTTTTTGGTAATTGCTTCGCAATGGATATAATATACATGCTCGTATTTGCGTAAATGTATATTACAATACATTGGAAAGACTACAAATGAGAATTTTCTCACTAACAAAATATATTTTTAAATAAAACAATGCGCTATCAAAAATATGGTTGTACAGCGTTCATTTTAAAAGAGCGCGTTGTGCATGTCATTCTATTTTATTGGTACCTCAAATTCATCGAATAGATTTATTACTACAAGGAATAAATTAGTTCCTCTAAGCTTCGTTTCATGTGTTTCATTTATATGCATAAAGTCAGTGGAGTATTAAGTTTCTTGATTTGGAAAACCAAATGTATAGTACTCAATTACGGGAAAATGTAAGATTACGGTGTGTGTATAAAACTGGAACAACTCATTAGTTCGGGTTTATATTACTGGATCACTTCGGAAATCGTGTATTTTTAACAATGTGAGAGGATTGAAAGGGGTCATCGAGAAAATCCATCTTTGCAAAAATAACGCCCATCCAGAAACCAAATAGTTTCAAGACACACCTTTAAATGAAATAACGCAAAGGCATTCCTGGTACTACACAAATTCATTGAACTAATTCCATATTTCTGCTAGACTTGCCTTTGCGTATCCTTGCGGTGGAGAGCTTTGGCAGAGGAAAAAGACACCAACGCTAGCGCTTTGTGAATGCATGTTTTCAAAAGAATCTACGCGTTTGCAGTGCTTGCAATATTACGTCGTGAAAGAGATCATGCTGCCACTGCACATCACAGAAACTGAGTGGAAATGTGCGATAAACATAGAGACTGCAATCGATCATCTTGTAATTAACGTGGGTAATTTTTTCTATCACCTCTAGGACAAGGTATATGGAGTAATTTAAAAATGCAACGATATCGATTTCTAGTGCTTACCCTTTCATTTCTCGTCAAACTACGATGTTATGTAAGGGAAAACTTAGAAATGTAAGGGAAAACTTTACAGAAATATACTAAGAATCCTATCCATGTACGCTTCAGATATTAGATACTGAATTTAATTTTTCTTACCGAAATATTGAGAAAACTATACAATTATGAATTCTCAAATTTTTTCATGCTATTGTTTTTCGCCAATATTTTCCCACATTTTGGACATTACATGCCTCCGATGGAAAATCAAATGAATTTGTTTTAAAACGTACAAACTAATCTAGTCTAGGAGATAGGCGTGGCAGAATTTCTAAAAGGAACTTTTCTGTAAAAGAATCCTTAATATACCATATTTTGAGTCTTTTCGACAAAATCTTGGATTTAAAATTAATGTACATAATAATAGTAAAAGCAAAGAAGTGAAAACTATGTCTTGCAGAACAATGTAATGTTATTATTAATAGCCGAGTTTAATTTTTTACTCAATATTATATAAGCTATTTAACGTAATATTTGAACTTTTTGAACACCATTTTCTTAGTAGCTTTGCTGCTACTCATTCTGTGTTAAAGAGGAAAAATTAATTTTAATTTATTTTAATTTAATGGAGTAAAAAATGAACAAGCAAACACAGTTTTTGTATGGTTAACAATTACGAAGAAGGATATAATGATTCCCAGTTTTACGAAAAAACTAAAATTGTACTGTTCGGTACATCACTCTATATCAAACAAATCTCTATATCTTAGAATACTTATATATTTATTATATATCTTAGTTTCACCTGTGAAACCGCAACTTCACGAATGTTTTCTGAGTCATTCTATATTTCAACAAAATACGAGATGGTCACGCGGAGAGCTACGGGGGTCCGAACAACTAAATTCCAGAAAGGCTGAAAGTTATGATTCAGATTGAAACTATTTTCGTATTTAAGACAATGATTTAAAGTGCTTTGGTTTAGACGATTGCAATTTTTTGCGAAAAATCACACAGGCAATCATATATAAGATGGGATATCATTGAATGTCGTACATCATATCATACAGGATATTATAACAGACTATTACATACAGGTTATTATCTGTTACTTATTTTAGAGGTTTCGTTCTTCTGAGTACTCTAGCTATTCAGAAGTTCCTGTTTCAACCGACAAGAGAGATAACTTTGTACCCGTTACGGCGGTATACATTATATAATTTTCGAGAACACTTGGCAGAACATTTAGGAAAAAATTGGGTAAACATTTAGAACGACATTTCGGGCACCATTTCAGGGAACACTTGGGAACATTTGAAGGAACATGTAGAAATATGGTGTGAATGCATCATTGTATTTTTGAAAACATTTGAGAAACATTTAGGCATATGGTATGAATGCATCACTATGAGTATTTTGGGGAACATTTGGGGTACATCCATGTCCATATCATGACATAACGGTTAACCATGAGGGTACTAGATGCACTCGCATTATGAAAGAAGGAGATAGCTCCAATTCGCAGAGCAAGCTTATAATTAACTTACATTACCTATCGTTTCTCAATCGATATTATCTTCGGGTCAGCAATAGAACGACATTCTATTCGACTACGACCCAGAGATTCATGAATACTCTGAATATATTAAAAAGATTCGTGGACATCATGGCAAAGCTCAAACTGTAATATAGTGCCGAACGAAGAAAGGGCCTAGGGGAGAATCAAAATGTTGCTGTATGGTTGAAGAGCAAGCATGAGCGCTTCAGTGAACAACGTAAAAGAGAGAAATTTCGCGTATTGATTAAGCAATAACTTGCCCCCTCCCGCCAGTCGCCTCCGTCCGGACAGCTAAAATATAGCCCAGATGTGAAGCAAATTTTGGACAAGTGCGTTCAACAGAACAAAACCAATGGAAGATAATATAAAAAAGTAACAAACGGCCGCTACGTTTTGTCAATTCAATTTCTTGCCCCCACAACGGGATCTCTGTGTATGCCCCAGGGCTGATATTTATGTCTTAACCACTTAAATTCGAGTTGTGAAATTCATTTCAGTAACGTGGTGCAAAAACAGTTTAAATGCAAATGTAAGCGTGAAACAGAGGCAGGGCAATATAAAGTGAGCTATTTCGGGAGAGGTAAATGAACTATGAATATCAACATTGGACCAATACAACACAATGTGATTCAATTCTGTACAACAGTTTTTCGCCTTTTTTCTCTAGCAATCAATCTCACCCGATATTACATATTCGCAAATTCGAGGTATTTTCTATTTTATGAGCTGGGCGTCTGTTTACATATGCTTTACTTTGTATCAGTTATTGAAAATAAATATGAGTTGCATTTGTCGGTATCAAATGTTTTCGTAAAAGGAATGAAATGCAGAGTGAAATTCATCCAATAGCATTGAAAAGCTATTCGGAAATTTGTTTTTAAAAATAAAATCATAACAGTGAAATATATCGTAGTATTCTCTTTAAAATGATTTTGTATCATCTTAGTTACTATGTGTATAGAAGGCGTGAAAATTGGTCAAAATGTTTCATCGAGGATATTGAAAAACAGTGAAAATAAGTGGAATGAAAAGTAGTGTTTTGTCGAGGCTATTGAAAAATGGTAGAAATAGAGCACGAAAGTTTCTCTCAGTTAATATGTACATGAAAAATGCAAAAATTGGTCAGAGAGTTTTGTCAAAGGTATCAAAATATGGCGAAAATAGAGTACAGAAGGAAAGAAGTATAGAGAAAAGACAGGCAATGTGCAAAAGGTTAAGACAGATACATCATCGTTACATTGTACAATTTTACAAAACATATTTTTAAGAACATCTTTTTACTAAGAATATATGAACTTACTTCAGCTAATGTTGCATTAGTAAAGACTCCGTAGTGATTTTTATTAAGAGAGACCTTCACAATGAAGAGCACACTTAAGAAAAAAAATAGAAGTGGCATATATTCGCCTTGGGAGAGCAGTTCGACAAAAAGCAGCTGAACTCTACCGCAATAAATTGTGCATTTATGTACCACCAACAGTGCGGCAGTTTTTTTTATTTCCAGAACGGCCGTTGCAACCAAAGTTCAGTAGCAAATCCCTACAAATTGAACGTTATTAACCTCATCCAACCAATAGCCGACGAAGAAAACCTGCAGCTCCAACAAGAATTTCCTCTTTCCGAGTTATCTGGCTCTTCGTGCGAACTCCGTCGCTAATTGGTAGTAGACAAAATAAATTTATGATTTGCAACTAGCGTTCGGCGAGTTGGAGCAAAGCCCAATATTTAAAGTGCTGAAAGCAGGCGGGGTGTTAAAGCAGACGCAGTGAGTAAGCAGAAAGTACAGGAGGGACGGGTATTGGAAATGGCAATGTCGGCGGTGGTGGCGGAAGAGGAGGGGAGGGGAGAGGAGAAAGAGACGGAGCAGTGGCGGGGCGTCCAAAGCGATGAGAAAAGGGGCTGGACTGGAAGGAGGGGTGGAGCAAGCGTTGGCAAGAAAGCAAAGGAAGGGACAGACGAAGGCGGATGGTTAGGAAAAGGCGAAATCGGAGATGGGGGTGGAAGTTCATACGGCAACCTCGCTAGAGAGAGAGAAAACAAAATTGGTCATGGTCACGGGGGGAGGGAAGGCATGAAGTGTAGCGAGTCGGAGGCGGAGGTAAAGGCGCAAGTTGTGGCGGAGGTGGACGCGAGGGCGGTGGTGTAGGGGGAAGCGGAGGTAGGGGCGGAGGTAGGAGCGGAGGTGGGGGGCGGATGCCAAGGCGGAGATGAAGGCGAAGGCGGTGGTGGAGGCGGAGGCAGAGGTGGAGGCGGAGGTGGAGACGGACGCCGAGGTGGAGGCGAAGGCGGAGATGAAGGTGGAGGTGGAGGCGGACGCGGAGGGAGTGGAGGTGGAGGTGGAGGTGGAGGCAGATGTGGAGGCGGAGGCAGTGAAGGAGGTAGAGGGGGAGGCGCAAGTGGAGGCGGAGGCAGAAGCGGAGGTGGGGGTGGAGGCGCAAGTGGAGGCCGAAGCGGAGGTTGGGGCGGAGGCGGTGGTGGAGGCGGAGGAGGTAGAGGTGGAGGCGCAGGTGGAGATGGAGGCGGAAGCAGAGATGGAGGCGGAGGTGGAGGCGAAGGCAGTGGTGCAGGCAGAGGTGGAGGCGGAGGCGGTGGTGGAGGGGGTGGAGGAGGGAGTGGTGGCAGGGTGGAGGTGGAGTTGGAGGCGCACGTGGAGGCGGAGACGGAGATGGGGGCGGAGGCGGAAGTGGAGGCGAAGGCGGAGGAGGAGGCAGAGGCGGTGAGGAGGGACAAGGCAAAGGCCTGCCGGGGTGTATGAAGGCGTGTGGGTGTCGGGGGAGAGGAGATCGGCGGCGTGAGGCGAGCTGCAGAGCGAAACTAACAAGTATAATTAATTAAAATTGTTTCCACTTGGGCGCCCATCGGCTGTGGGAACGTTAAAAGGAGCGTGCGGTGGCAGGTAGCTCGTTATGGATTCATCCTCGACGTTCTTCGCCGTTCCTCGAGGACCCCCTCTTCAGGAAGAGGCTGTACTCCGGAACTAGCTTTTTCATGCTCACCGAAAGTCATTGGATTTAACACATATTAACTACAACTTCAATTACAGCAAAGAATTGCAGGAGTCTTTTATGGAGGTTGGTTTCTTTCCATTGCAACACGCTATATTTGTTAAAAAAAACTCTCTCATTATCTCTAATACCAATATTAATAAGCGTCTCGTCCATTAAAAGTAATAATTCGACTGACATACAGTTGTAGGTCATGTTATATATAAAGGTATTATTGTATGTTTCATTTTATTCATAACTTTTCCTATACTTCTAAATCTCTCTTTTGATTTGTAACGCAATTGCTTTCTAACAACGTGAATGTTGTTAAAAAGTCTTTCTTAAATTGTAAGGTACGTAATTAAAAAAAATGATCTTTGTTGGAATTCAAATTCCTGTCGGAATTCCAAAAGAAAAGAGAAAGCAAATGCCTGTAACATTTTGTTGAGGCTTCTTAATTTTAAGCAAACTTTCGAGATTTACTGCTGCATTCTATTGCCACGTATATAACGATAAGTCCATAACACTTACATCGGGATTTGACTAAAGAAAGGACTTCGTTTGAATAGTTCCAAGCAGCATGATCAAGGGAGATTTGCACACGTTAGCTGATATTTTATAGCTACTACATAATTTGTAATATAATTCTAATTTTACAACGTTTTCAAATAATGCGACAACGTTATGTTGTGTTAGCGCACTGCCAGTTCCGAGGTGTTTTGGTATTTTTTCCTGCTCTAATGCTTGAAATAGTTTTATTTCAGTTGCCTTTTGGCTAACTTAATATTTGGTTACGTACGCAGACTTCACCTATGTAGTGTTTTTGTTTGTTATCACATTTATCTCCTAAAAGGAAGTGATTTTCGACGCGTTGACCGGAAGCGGTAGCTCAGTGCATCAACTGATGTCACTGCAGCGCCTCTGACCGGGAGGTCCTGGGTTCGAGTCCTGACGCCGGCAGGATTTTCGACGCTAGCTTTATAGATAGGTCAAGTTCAATCGCTGTCTGGAGGAGAATTCTAGCAGCCGGCTGCTCTGATCGATAGTTTTCCGTGGTTTCTTTGATCAACACCAGGCGAATGCCGGAGCAGTACACTAACAAACGGGCCACGGACCGCGCGCGATCTGTCCTCCCTCTTTCTTGTCCTATCCTCTCCCCTTACACACACACACTAACATGCACTACATTATCATATACTCCGAGAGACCGGTCGGGAGCTTAGAGCTTGTCCCGGCTGGGGCGGTGCCCCGCTGGTGGGAGAGTCCTGGTTAGGGGGAAACCCCACTAGCCGACGGTAGGTCGGCACCGGATCTCGCCATTCAGCGGGGGAAAATCACCGCCATCTCCCAAGAAAAAACATGCACTACACTAACGGGACTAATGACCAAAGCAGTTGACGCGCCCGGAAACACGAAAAAATCAATCAATTAATCAATCGACACGTTGCTTTTATTTTCAGGCTGTGAAATCCAGTACCGTCAATTTCATTTTCAATAAATGGAATTGAAATAAGTAGTAAATGAGTATGTAGAAGAGCGCGATCATAATACGTCAGATAATATCAGGAATGAGTGTTTTTTATCAATATAAAGCAAACTGTTGGGGCTGAACAGCAAATATCAGAAAAAGATGACGTTTCGTTCGAGGTCTCTCGCGTTAGTCTCATAGATCCTATGTTACTTTTCTTTGTAAATGGTTTATCCCAGAGTATATTTTCAAAACTTCGACTCTTCCCCGACAACTGTACAATGTATCCGGAACTTTCAGCAAAGCACGATGTGCATCCACTGCAGGATGATTGAATAAAAATTAATGATTGGGTAAACACTAACAAAATGTTTATTAATAGAAAGAAAAGTAAGGCAATTGCCTCTTTTATGACCAGAAAAGTTCATACTATAACATATCAGCTAGGTAATGACGTAGCTCTAAGTTCTCGCTTTGTAAAAACCTTAGGAATTTAGGGTGGAAGAAAGAAGTGAACTACGTACGGAGTAAAGCTGCGAGATTTTTGCATTTCTTGGTGAAGAATCTTGAACTAGAGATACTAAAACAGCATGTACTGTCTTGCTCCCACTTTCATGCAATATTACGCAAAAGGTCAGCAAATATTCAAAAAATTGTACATTACCTTATTTCAAAATGTATCTTTAAGGAACAGATTTTATTAAGGGAAAATTCTCTATCTTCGACATTTTAATTGTAGGAAGACTCGGAAAAAGTTTTTAACTTCTCCAATTTCCAAAAAAATAGTGTTTTCATCAAATATGACCAGCACTATTCTCTTAAACGTCATTCACGCTATCCAGCAATAAAATTTAATCAAATTTGATGGTGCCATTTTTTTGAAAATTTTGAATATGTTCCAGGGGCTTCATGTACTACACCACGAAACTACGGGCACTACTGCACGAAAACTACTAAATCTTCAAAAACATTTTCAGGACCTTCATGAAAGAACTATTTATGGAGAACAAATTTTATTTGAAGTAATATTCTTTGTCTTCAATTTTGTACTTGTAGGAAGACGCCGAAAAATTTCAAACTTTTGCAAATTTCGGAAATTAACAGTTCACCGTGAAAATCGGATCTACCCCACCTTTAAGTGTATTTTAGTTTATTCTTACGAGAAATTTAAAGAAACATTTTTGTGCTGTGTTTGAGAATGTTGAAAATGTCCGGGGGACTTCATGTAAAGTACCTCCAATTTTTTTCAAAATTCCAAAGCTTCACCTAGAGCCAAATAGATAAGGGTTTCTTGAATTTTGAAAAAATATTACGTGTGGTTTTTGGAGATTGTACTGTTCACGAACGGACGGACAGACAGACAGAAGGACGGACGGACGTTTTAGAAAAAAACAACACTTTTTCGGTATTAGGGGACCCCAAAACGTATTTACGTTGAAATGTCGAAATCAATTTTCCGCAGCATTACATAACTTTCTTTATACTACGTACATTACTCCGTATATACGTAAGTATACGAGAAAGTAAAATCATCTTCCATATTCGAAACAGAAATAATTCTGCTCCATTAAGAATGCCTTTAAGATCTTTCAGGAAACCACAACAATGAAAACTGGAAATCAGTTCCATTTATCGCAAGAATATAGTTTCTCGCACGAAATGGTGAGAAAATATGCGCCCATTGTTGGCACCACTCATTAACTGATATGCGTTGATATGGACAAAAATTGGAGGTGTTATACAAGTAATATTACTTAACCGTTAGTAACGGTGAGAAAATATGTGCTATTTTTAGCATCACTAGTTGTAAAGGTAAAACTGTCTCAGGGTTCTGTTTATCAAATTTTACATTGCAACTGAACTTGATTGTTAATATTTTTCAAATACTGCTGTATTTTATAAGAAATTATACGTACTATCTCCAGTGTCTACTTCCAAATATGGAACGTGTTGAACTTTTATATTTTACCAAGAATATTTAAAAACATAGTCACCGTATCATTGAAGATTTGAAAGAAATGCAATAACTGAGATATAATTTTATCCATCGGAGCAATTAAAATCTCCGGATCATTTCTACACGTCAATTTAAGACACTTTCATTAATTATGACTTAGCGGACTCAATCTACAACCCGCACCTTGACATTTTGCCCATAATTCTCCGTCAAATGCGCAATTTTATCCCTGGGCTTCTGAGAGATGAACGTAAAAATTATTCTCGCGTAAAAATGGAGATAAATTATTAAAAGTAAATCTATCCTGACGTTCACTCTAATTGCTTTCGTTAACTCAATATTACTTTGTAAAATGAAAATTTTGCGTTGTTATAACATATTTTGTCATTTGTTCTAATTTTAAAATTAATAATTATCAAAAACACGTTCGAAACGATGTAAAGCGTAGAGGAATAATTACATTCTATTACAAAGAATGTATTCTTTTGAGAATAATTGGGGCCATTGAATCAGTTATTAATAACGCACAGCATGCATCTGGATACAAAATTGTGGGCCTACAGCATTACATACATTCTCACATTACTTATAACTATCGCAATTTTAAAAATATCAAAGAGCTATGAAAATCAGACCTGCACCGTTTTCAAGAAACCTTTGCGCGAGGAATATTGAAAGAAAAAATGGTCATTTTTGAGAAATGTTTTTTATAAATTGCATTAACTTCAAGTAGATGTTACGAAAAAACAACTCTTCTTTAAAAAAAGATGCAAACTCTTTTTAAAGATCTAGTTTTTTTAAAATACATTTCATTTGAGTAAAAATCTCTATTTTCAATATTGTCCAACAAAAATGAGAAATTTTGTAAGCTTTTTCTAGATTATCCGCGAACAAAGTTTAATTTTAAAAAAATGAGCAATTTTGAGAAAATATTGAGGGTTCGTATAAAGTACCCCATCAAATCCAAATATCCTTTTCAAACTCGCAAGGTCTTGAATGCGAGATCGATTAGTGAACATCGTTTGAACAGTTTAGGTGCTTGCGTTGACCACGGATGGGCAGGTGGACGGACAAACAGATGGACGGTCAGACAAAGACTAATCACGATTTGCCGACAGTATATTTTTGGTATTGAGGACTCACAAATCGTTGATTTGACTACACAACCTGTTAAAGAAAGTAATTTACAAACAGTAAAATGATTTAGCCACTATTTTTTCCTAGAGCCTGACAATAAGAGTTTCTCTGTTAAAAAATTGCGATTATAATACTTTCTATTTACTACATACGTAGTAAGTCGGGATAGTAAATATGTTTATCTACGTGTATGTTCTACAAAAACGTTTGGAACACTAGAGATATTGCTCTGAAATTCTGAAAGAACACTATTGAAAAGCCAAAAATATAGTGAAATTTGCAATCCCAAATTGTTACCAGAAATTTGGTTTAACCGTGAACTTTGCATTATTGCAAACTATGAAGGCGAGGTAATATTACCGGTCAGCGTCAATATTACTCGGTGTAAGCGAGCAAAGAGAGCACCCGGAGTAGTAAATGAAATCCCACGCAACGCTTCGTGGTCAACCAGATTATAATAACTGAGGAATGGATATATCAAAGGCATTTAGTGACAAAATATACTTTTCAGAAGTTAGATAATTACCGCCCCTAAAATATTTACAAACGTTTAATGCTTCATCTAAATTAAACGGTCCTGTTGTGATAAAATATTGTACAGTCTAATAAGTTCCAGGTTTTTCAAAGCAGGTTATTAGCATCCATTGGTGATTTTTTTCACGTTATGTGATATATTCGGTACGGTGTTTATTACCTTGTGTTTTGACTGCAAAATAACTTGTTTTTGGGGGAGCACCAGACGATGGTTCGGGTTGACAACAAGATTTTTGCCGCCTTTCCCACCTTGCCACAAGGGAAAATTTGAAAGACAATTATTTAAGAACTATTAGTTTACCTCAGCGGAAGAATTATTGAGTATTGAAGACCTTGTCAGTGTTACCTCGTCTGGGCGAAAAGAAGATAGTTTTCTGTCACAATTCGGGCGTAATACAGTCTCAAGCAAGGCTCCGCGCCAAAAATTCTGTTCACGGAGTCTGCACCGGTGTAAGGTAGACCTCTAACCGACAAGGCATTCTAGCTTTCATTTCCTTTGCTCTTTACATGAGCGCGGAGTTCAAACCACTCGGCTTCTCGATCCTCGAACAATACGATACCATCGCGTCTTACTTGAAACGGCGATGGATTCTCGGAATGTTGACATTACAAAATGCTGTCATCTGGCCGGTTTCCAGTAGCTGGGGCAATCTCGCAAGCGCATTTGCAAGCAATTCAAAGTTTTCAAAGCAGTTTCAGTACTTCCAAAGAGTTTCATACGAAATACGCGTTGCCTTTCTCTCTAGAAGCCCGCCCGCGCCTTTACAGAAAAAAATATTATTAGTCCAACGTTTAAAATGTATACCCTTTGCGCCAAGGAATTGTTACAAATTATTGAATTCCAAGTACGGCGCCAAATTTGAATGAATTTTGGTCGCCCATGTACCAACACCTTACAAACGCGTAAGTTAAGCGAAACTAAAGTTGAACCTTCATCATCGCAGGGACTTTTAGAACAATGGGAAATGAAAACAGAAATTGCCATAATCGCAGTAGCAACCAATGCCACATTTTTTTTTCATTTTATAAGACTTATTGTTATATTCTTTATGTTGTAATTGTCATTCTATCACACAGGAATATATGTATAGAAGAGTCTTCTTTTAAATGTATATGTAGCAAGAAGTCAGCAAGCGTAGTACCGAGAAGGTATCGTTACAGTTTAAAATAAGTTACAGTTGTAAATAATGTATCTCACAGATATTTGGAACTAAGAAGTAGAAAATGTATTAGAAAACACATTATATGGGCGATTCTTTTTGTTTCGAGGTACTTTATGAAGTTTTCTTCACGATATATTATTAATTTCGTACTAGGAGTATTGCTTTAAGTCTTGCGATTCAGACTTTGTTCTTGTCGAAAAAGTAAATAATTTGAAGAAGGGAATTGTCCCAAACGACTTGCAAATCGCGATAGATCCTCAGAATGTGATCATTTTCTCACAATTGTTGACTTGGAAGTTCACAGATTCTGAGATAAAATAATCTCAACATCGGAAGATGGTATGTTTCTCAACATCAGAAGTTGGAATTGTTTATTTCAAAAATTTTAGAACTCGATTTTTGCACTCCTTGTGGAATTTTATTTTCTCAAAAAGGTTACAAATAAGTTTTACAAGTAGTACGACCTTTTCAGGAACTACTTTTGTTTTCTTTTTTATTTCCTTTTATTCCTTAAAAGCCATAGATAATTTGTTCATATGGTCAATACTCTTATAAACTTAATGTAATGTATTTGTTTGTGAAAATTGGAATTAAAAACAAGAACAAGGCTAGTCTCTACGTTAATGAAATAAGAAGACCGCTAGACTCCCCTGCATTAGAGATATAAGTAATACCATGCAATATAAAAGTTCAGTGATGTGAACATACGCAAACTATTAATAATAAATAACGCTCAATGCATGAACTTGCTGATTGGAGAAACATGTAGAAATTTCAGTCATTATCTTCAGCAACTAAATCAAAAAGTTTGTTAAAAATTCAAATATATTATGTAATGTCATACTTCAGTTCTACACCATAAAGTGTATATTTGTTTAAATTTTTGAAGATAAATTGTAAACGACGTAAAATTGTCATAAATATCATTATAAATATATGTTCATTCTTTCTGAATTCAAACGCAGTGTTTCGCGTATCTAAATAATGTTAGCAGACTGCTTGATTACATAGAAGAAATTCAATCTCTGAAAATTTGTATTGCCGTCCCATAACTCATTATTTAAATATGATCTCAGGAAGAAAATTGTAATCTGTAATTTGAGTGAAAATTTTGTAGACAAATAAAAGTCAGAAATTCTAAATACATCTTCTCTTCCGTGACAAAGATTAATATGTGGGATGTATGGTTTTTGTAGAACAAATGATAGAGTTTATTTACATCCCACATTTTTGATTTACTTTTTACTGGTAGTTCTGCGATATGTCAGAAATGTCTCTTGATAATTTACAACTAGTTTCTTCTTCAAAAAATCTGTCCATATTGTGTCACAAAATCTCTGAAGCAACCATCCTACTTGCAGCGTCTTAAACAGCGACATCCGAATCCGTAAAGTAGCGCGTCGGAGGCGTGAGGATAAATGGCCGTCTGGAGAGCAACAGCGTGCAAACGAGTCGCGACTGGCGTCTTGACAAGAAAGAAACTAAGCGCCACCCTAAAGAATTCCCAAGGATATGTCCACAAGAGACAATCACCTTATGAGACTTCTCGCCAGAAAATGTCGTGTCGCATCAACCAACCCCGCCCACTCATACCATCCCTCTCACCGCACCCACCTCATTTTGAACCCCTTCACAGTGCTCACTGATTCTCTTATGCTACCATCTACCGTCTCCACCCTACTCGCGTACCACGAAGATAGATGACAGTCGTTTCACTCTCGCAAACTTACTCTATTTACTGACCTCTACTTTTCAATCCACTCCTTTATCCTATCACCCAATGAGCTCGTTCACAATCTTCCCATTCAGATTAATATTATCCTATACTATGTATATTATCGTAGTACAGAGATATTATATTATTCTATAGATATACTCTACTCTTCTTGATTTAACAGATACCACATGATCTGCCCAAAATTCTGTTCCGCCAAATCACAAACTTCCCTCACATTCTGTTTGTTCATTTATTTATTCACTGTACTTACTGACAAGTTTTCACGATCCCCACGTGTCTTGTCCATTGCCCTTCGTTTCACACTCTTCTTCGTTTTGCAGTTACATGTTTGATGCTCACTACCATAGCTGCAAGGTTTTTTGCGTAAGCATTTCTTGCCATCGCTCCCTCAGTCTTCCTAACATCCAACCCACCGTCTCCACCACAGAACGCTGCCACAGCGCGACGATTATAAATAAAACGTCACGTTAATAACTTGAGCGGGATAAAGTTGTCAAGATGAAAGCGGGGAAAGTGGCTCCATACAAGCCTGCCAACTTCTCTCTCCCCTTCTCACTCTCCTTCACGCTCGACGCAACGCGAGAGAATAGCAAACGCTCCAGCAAAACGTTTGTGCTCCGAGAATTTTTTATCATTTACTTTCATTACTGTTTATATGAAATTGTGGGTTCAGCGAGAGGAATGTGGCTCGAGATTTAGGAGCGAATTTAAATTAAAATGGGGTGAAGGAAGCTCACAGAAAAGGCTGAGGAAGAGGAGTTTCAAAGCAGGTGTTACAGAGCTGCCAACTTTCGGGAGGGAAAAGGTGAGGGTGGGGTGGAGGGCAGGCGTAAAAAGTGCCACGTTCTTTATTTTCCTCATAAAAGTCGTGTAATTCTCGCGTGATGTGTTTATAAAAAATGTTTTTGTGGGAGCCGTAGGGGAGTTATCGCGCCTGGATAATCATAAGACGCTCTCACGCTCTGGGAAGGAGAACGAATCTAGTAATCGTTGCTCAACCAGTTACACATTTCACACAATGAGCATTATTGTCAATATATTTAAAAAGTTGCTTGAAATTTTGTATAAAATCATATTTACGAAATATTTCTATATTTGGAATGTCTTGAATTTTCTTGGTTTCACCGAAAAAAATTAGTGTACCACAATTTTATATAATAAAAAAATGGTGTAAGTTTCATGGACGCGAGCTTCGCAATGTGACGGAACGTGAAGTTGCGCAGCCCCTTATAATATAAACAGAATATATGTGAGAATAGCAAAGTGAGGAATAGTAAGGTGGATTCACTCTCCGTCTGTCAATGAGATCACATCGGCTGACACTGTACGATCGTCATCATTAGAACGCGCAGTGTTAGGATCGAAATTATTATTTCAATCAGAGGGAAGTGGGTAATACGGAATTAAATCTTATATTTTCAGAGTTTAAATTTCAGTAATCTAAAGATGTTAAAAGTATTTTTGAATGCTGAGTGAAATTTGAAGTAGGCATTATACTTGGAACGAAAATAATGTTAGGGAAGAATAAGGAAAGTTCGCGGACGCGTGGTAATTTATTACAATTATTTATCGAACCGCTAACGAAGCTTTTTTTAAATTTAAGTAGTAGATGACTTAGTGTAGGGATCACAGAATTTTGAAAATGTGCACACAATTCATTTTTCCCAATAGCACGTCATACGCAATTTGAACTGTTTTTTTTGACGTAAAATAAATAAAATAAATAAATAAATAAATAAAAGAACTGACAATACCCTGGTGACATTTTTTTATCGGAAATTGACATTGGGAGAGAACATGGTTGGCGAAATAACATTAACAGAAAATAGGCAGCATCAAGAGATGGGATGGACGTTTCAATCGGAGTACAACTGAGAAGTCACCGATGCGCGAAAATCATTGTAAGTCATGAACTTTGATTTTTGACCTGTAGAGGAGAATAATTACTGTACACTAGCAAAATATCATGAATTCAATTCATGAGCTCATTTTAAGGGCGTAAATCAAAATTTTAAATAAATGTTAAGTTATTTTATTAAAAAAAGACTGTTGAGGCTGCAAAATAGCTTGTTTTGGGGAGATCAAACGATGATTCGGGTTTACAACAAGACTACCTCCTCCTTTTGTAACCTCGACACAAGGAAAATTCTGAAAGCCAATTAGTTCACCTCACCGTACGAATTATTGAGTATTGAAGAAATTGTCTGTGTTACCTCGTCTGGGTGAAGAGAAGAACGTTGTCTGTCGTTATTCGGGTGTAATGCAATATCATCAGGCTAGGTTTCGCGTCAAAAACTCTGTTCACGGAGTCTACACAACCATTACCAATCGTCAATATCTAAATTTTCAATGCAGCCAAGATGTGAATTACTTAGCCTTCTTACTGACGAGGCGATCCTTTGTGAAACCGCTCGACAGAAGATTCTCACACGATTGGCTTTCGGGGCGTCTTATTTGGAAAGGCATTTGATTTTCAGAAATTGTGACAATATGCAATTCTATCTCTGGTCGTTGCCCAGTAGCTGGCGCGATCTCGCGACTGTCTTTGGAAGCAGTTCAAAATTTTCAAAGCAGTCAGTCCTTCCAAAGAGTTTCATACGAATAATGTGTTGCCTTTCTTTCTGGAAGTCCTCCAGCTGTTTTTACAGCAAAAAATATAAGTCCAACGCGAGATATTTAAAATCTACACCCTTTGCTGTTAATTAGCGCCAGGGAATTGTTATAAATTATTGAATTCCAAGTATCGCTCGGAATTCCAATTAAGTTTGGCCGTCTTGTGCCAACAAAGGGTGATAATTTATAGTAAGTTACTATCAATTAGAAAAATCTATTTAATTAACAGAACACCAAGGGTTAGCAATTCTGTACAGATTGCACGTCCACATATAACAGGTACGAAGATAGCATGTTGTGTGTCGACGCTCATAAATAAATGAAAATAGAATTTCAGTATAAAGCAAATTTATGAGCATAGCAGGGCAAATCAATGAAAATATATTTACTATACATTAATATCATGTGAATTTCGACAGTGTGCTCAAGCGGAAAGTGGTAATAGTAGAAGTAGAAGAATAGTAGAAGTAAATATCAATAAAGAGAGAAATTTATTTAATAATAATATATATGGTGTATTTTATAAAGATTCTATCGAGTATATGACAGTATAGAATGAAGATTTCTGCGCAGTACAATATCTCTATTGCCAATGCGCGTCATGAGACAAATATTAGCTAAGATAAGCGCGTGATAGGAAACTGTCGATGCGTCAGCTATTCCGGTATTCATTTTCATTTATTCTGGCGTTACAAACTGATTGTGCTACAACAGCACATGCTTTCTCGCAAGATTAAAATAGTTACGTAATATTGAAATATTGTAATTTCTGCAATACTAAAATCTCAGTTGTAACTTACATTAAATTTTAATTATTCATAGTTTGAATTAAAGTTATTAATTAAATAATAATTGAATAAATAAGTTTAACTCAAACGAATCGCCTCTCGTGCTTATCTGCATTTATTTGTATTGTCAGTGAGTGTAGTCATTTCTTACTTTTAGAAATGAAACGAACATGAATAAATGTAATTGTAACAATATTTACAGAACAATACAGAAAAGCAAATAATTTCACACAAGCCTACCTTGATTACGTACAAAGTAAGGTTTCAATTTTTAATACCATAATAAGCTCTTAAAACGTCTTAAAGTATGGAAGTGTATTTGTTATTCTAAGTTAAAATTTATCACCTTCCTTCAATCTATTTCCTTTCAAAATAATATTATGTGTATCATACAATTATTATGTCTGATAATAGAATAAATTCCAAGAATTCAAGAATTTTGAAACGTTTGTGTTGCCATTTTTTGAAGTGGCAACGCTTGAAACAATGCGCGAAATTCGAATTTACAATTACGAACTTTTTTTTTTGCAGTTTCCTAAGATGCAGAGATCGCCGAAAATAAAACCATCACCACTATCTTTACAGTTCTTTGCTACATACAACGATAAAAATGAAAGAAAAAAATTGAAGTTGTTTCTGAGAAAATTGTTTGAAATGGTTTTAAAAGCACCAAAGTTTCATCTACAATTAAGCAAGAAATACTCATATTTTCAAAATAATGTGCATAACTAAAATAAAGAACTGTCTCGGATAAATATATTTCATTAAGAAAAAACTGTTTCATCAAAATTGTAGGTGAAGGAAAACGCTGACAAAAATGAGAATGTTTACAATTTTCCGCAAGTCAATGCTTGCAATGAAAATGAGACCCTTACCATTCTCGCAAACGTCATTTACACTATCCAACAACCAAATTTAATAAAAACGATGGATCCATTTTTTAAAAAATTTGAAAATGTCCCGGGAGCTTCATGTAAAAAACGTAAACCCAGAAAATTAAAATATGTTTTTTAATTCAAGGGGACACTTTATCCGCCAGATCAATGGGGAACTATTAATTTTGGAGAAAATCAGAAAATGGTTTTACAACTAGCGGTGTTCACAGCCGGACAGAGAGACGGACAGACAGACGTTTTGCCGCGCGCGTGTGTGTGTGTGTGTGTGGTGTACATATTCTAGCGTCTACCCGGCGCGTTGCTGCCGCAGAAGAAATAATTATAGAAATATCCTTTGAAATTTGAAAGAACTATCTTGTTCTTTATTTTTATTTAAGAGTTGTTTTAACTCTTTTCCTCTCTCACTCTCTGTCTCTCTCTTTTTATTCCTCCCTCTCTCTTTGCTCTATCCATCTCTCCCTTTACCTCTATCTTTTTTCTCTTTTTCCCTCCCTCTCCCTCTTTGTTTTCCCTCTCTCTTTTCTTCCTCTCCTTTTCCTCTCTCTTGCTTCTTTCCCCTCCCTCTCTGTTTTCCTTTCTTCCCCCTCTTTCTCCCTTTCTCCCTCTTTTCCCTCTCTCTTTCACACTCTTTCTCTCTTTTATTCCCTCCCCTTGAGCTCTATTTTTCTCCATACTACCTCTCTTCCCTTCCCTCCGTCCGCTCCCACTCTCTCCTTTGTCCTCCCTCTCATTTTCCCTCTTTCTTATCCGTCTCTTTTTTCTCTCATTCCCTCTTTCTTTCCCTTTTCCCTCTCCTCTTTCCATCTTGTGCCGCTCGCTTCTCCTGTCCTCGACCTCGCCCCTCGTCATACGGCAACGCTCAGCAACACAATGAAGTTCAGGTGTATTGGAAATCGCAATTAAATAAAGCGATATTTTATGCTGCAGCCCCATCTAGCGAAGGTACAATAATTGTATTATGCCTATACCCTTCTTACATCGCAATCGGAGAACGGTACGGCTAGCGTACACTGGGGTTCTAGCGTATCGTGCTGATCTCTGGCGGACTATATTAGGAACCTGTCTCGTAGCGATAGGCGAACAATAATGATCGTGGCGCATATACCAGCATATTATTAAAATTATTTATTTTCCGTATTTGCGTTGAATTAATCTTTACCAACTTTTGCAAGGACACTGCGGGAAATTTTAAAGCAGAGCCTACAAATTTTTCGTATCAATTCATGAACTCCTTTTTGTGGAATCGATGTTTATCTAGTATTTGAAATATTAATCTCTCGCTTTTTAAAATTTATTATTATTATTATTATTATTATTATTATTATTATTATTATTATTATTATTATTATTATTATTATTGTTATCGTAATTATTATTATTACTATTTTTTAATCTTTCAACTATTAATAGTTAAATTGTTGGGAAGGGATTCTGAAACTCAAGAAAGCGTGCGCAGATGATTTTCTCCCGCATACGTCACATACAGGTTTCGACTAAATAAATAAATAAATAGATGTCGATTACATGTCGTTGAATTCACTTTTAGTAATATATATATATATATATATATATATATATATATATATATATATATTTATATATATATATAATATAATATAGTTTCCACCCCTAAACATCAGCGCCTTGGTTGAGTCCGATAGCAGAGGCATTACGCCTTACGCCTTGGGCTGTCGTAGGCGCCTCTGCTAGCGTCAGCTCGTAAAACCTTGATGCGAAGTCGTTGGGCGATGAAAACGACAGAGGCTGTGGGCGCCCTTCGATGGATACTCGCAGTCCTTTCCGCGCAATAAAACTATGCTTCAGTCAGGCTGCCATGCTCATAAAAGAACGAATCTTTTTCTCATTGTGATGCGAGAAGAACGAATTCGTTGGCACTGACATCCCGACAAGTAACTCTTTCATGATGGCGGCGAACATGTTCAGAGGAAATATAATAACTTTTCAAGGAATAGGAAAGTTACATAAAACATTTCAAAATTATTACTGACGAAATCATCAGAGTTTGTAACAAAAATGAGACTTGCACAATTCACTTCAACACCCTTCACACTATCCAACAACAAAATTTCATCAAAAACTATGAAGCCATCTTCTTTTAAATTTTGAAAATGTTCCAGACACTATACGTAAAGTTGGGGGCCGCGACATAAGCCAAATGAATAGTAGAAAATCAATTTTGGAGAAAATAGGCTGAACAGTTTAACCCTCTAACATTGTTCACAGACAGACGGACGGACAGGCAGAATTTTGCCGTCAATTGATTGTTCGGTATCAAAGACAACAAAACAGGGATTCCAGCTACACTAAGTGTTAGAGAATTTTTTCTAAATTTCGCAACTGGATTTATCCACTTTTTCGTTACCAGCTCTCAGCAATAAGAGCTTTTCTGTCGAAAACTCACCGCTTTTTCCATTCGCCTTTTTTGCTTCAATCATTACATAACATTCTCTTCTTAAGAAGTATCTTCTTAAAGCAAGAAAGTAAGAAAGGATAATTGAATAATTTAGTCTGCATTTGCAATTGAAAATAATTACAATGAAGATCCTTATGTGTGTACGCGACAGTACTCAAAGAAAAGGACATGTATTTGGCAACAAATCAAAGGTGCCAAATCTTAAAAAGCAGCAATGCGGGATGAATTTAAATTTAATTGAAAATATTGAATGAATTCTGGCATTATCGTAGACGAGGTGCTTTGAAAATGTAGTAGATGGAGAATGGTAAGTTTTGATATAACGTATGCATTAAATGAAGTAATAAAATCCGAAAAATTATTTTTAAACTATCCACAGAACACTATCAAAATCAATATTCTTAGACTTTATCTTTATGTTTTTATTTTATTTTAGATATTATAATATTAATTATTCAAGGGCAACTTCTATAAGGAGAATGAAACTAACTAAGGAGAATGTTGATGGAAGTGGCTCTAAAATATGCTGTTTGCCAGCATGAATTAAAATGTAGCCAAAATTCATCTCTGTGAGAGTACGCTCGTTTATTGGAAAAAATGTCTACATGACTTATTAACATACTACTATATTATTTTTCATCTTAAAGAATTTACTTAGTGAAAGTGGGTACTTATTTGGGTTGAAAATGACAGGCATGTTCAAAGGTCTCATTACAAAGTTTTATAGACCCCTACAATTGGAAAAATTCATAAAACTTCTCTTTGTTAAGCATTTTGAAAAATATTTTACATCAGTAAAAGACATCTGTGAAGAATAAGCATTGAAACGACAGTGTGACATAAGAAATTGTTTGTTTATTCAGAAATATGTGCAAATTAACTTTCATTTACATTTTACTCACCACGACTGTTGAGTGCCATCGCCACAGATAGTATTGCAACACTCACCTGGAACACAAAATGTATTATTAAAATTAAGAAATAAATATTAAAAGCTAGAATATAAAAATTGAGATGCAAGGTAAATGTTACTTTACATAAGTTTAACAACACATTTGTGAAACAAATTTCATTCAGTTTGCAAAGTCTATTGTAATGCTCAAAAACGTACAATAGATTTTCGTTAGCAGATGTAAAACTCATTCCTTGAGTGGCCGCAGAACTTAACTCAACATCAATGAGATGCAAGACTGAAAAAATGCACGGCACTTATTGCAAGAACTTGTCTCATTCGCTCTATTATCGTTTTAAGCATGGTAAACCGTGCAAAAGTTTTCACGTTAAGAATCGCCAGGCTTTTATCGCAAAGAGGGGCAACTCAACTTTCCCCCAGAAAGAACGCGCCAGCAATACATAAAATTTCTAAACAACCCTCGTAAAGTGTATCTTTAAAGCCCAGCCGCCCTGCCCCGCCCTTTCAGGTGCATATTTTCCACCTTGTTACAACCCTCTCCAATCGTGTGAACGAATCCTACGAGACCCTTCCCCTCCGGAGCGAGAGAAAGATTCAGGAGGCCGTGAAATGCGCGGGAAGAACAACAGGCGGATTCAGAAGGCCGTGGAACGGACGCAGACCAACGCGACGGCCCGGAGCCAGCGTTCTCCTCACTTCATAAAGCCCCGGCAACAGGAATCAAAGTGGATTAGATCCGAGAGCCGGATTCGAAGCCGTTCGGATGAGACTCACGTTCAGTGCCTGGCAGGAGTGTGGAGGACGTTGAAACGGGATGGCCGGCGGCGGGCACGGCGCGGAGGAAGGGACGCGCTTTAACAAATGGCCGGCGAGTGCGCGCGGCGGCGGATGGCGATGCGCCGCTGTTTACGTCCTCGGCCGCGATGAATCTTTGATGCTGATTGCCGCCGCGGGGCGCGCCCCTGCAGTCGCGTCACGTCTTCGCGGGCAAGATGGCGGACGCCTCGCCGGGCGCTGGTGGCGCGGAGGCGAACTGCCGGCAAATGCGGTGAAACTTGGAACATCGCATCAAAACTTTTGGAACGTTTCCAGTTTCATGTTTGAACCCACACAAGAAAGCGCTAAATTAATATATAATCGGGAAAAGTTGTATGTGGAAAGTTTTTCTGATATCAAAAAGTTCTTCATTCGTGAGAGAATATGTAGCCAAAGAACTTGCAATATAATGCTCATTCAATATTTATGTGGTGTAAGTTGTTTGAAAACTTAAAACACTAATGTCTCTGGGGATAATAATAATAATTGCGGTGTAATTACTAGTTGGGTTGTCATTAAGAGTAATCATACTCCCCCCAAAACAATATTACTTTCCAAAAATTATAATTTTTATAGTGATTAAGTATTGAGTGAATTTTTTCCAACTTAATAAGTGTATTGAGAAGAGGATAAATAATGATCGTAATATTTTTTGTTAAAACCAAAGTTTGTTTAATAATAATTCGCCTAGTCCGAAAGGACGCATTAATACAAAGACATTGCACGTGATCCACATGATCTTCATCGAAACGAGCCACCCATGACTGGTGACACCTATTCTTGATTTGGCAATTTGGCAACCGTGTGTCTTTGCGTCCTCTCAAGACAGCCGTCGCACATCGAGAGAGCAGAGGGGGAGATGAGCGTCATAAGCTGCAGCAACTTTCCGGTTAATCTATTTTTCCAATTCAAGAGTGTTGGCAGGGAGCAGGTACACGGCTTACACCCCAGTATCTTTTTGCGCTGCGATTGTGTTGGGGGGAGACATGAGCGGACAAACAAAACGTCTCTTTAGGCAATTCTCTCCATTGTGCTAAACAAACAGAAACTGTAATACTGAAGATGTGGAGGAAGTTCATTGATGAATTGATTTATTAACAGCAACGTAACAGGAATTATTATTTAATGAAAGCTGGTACAGAGAGAAATCAGAAAAATATCTTGTGAATCATTGCCGCCAAGCTAATTTTTTATAACAATAAGAATAATAATAAATGATTAAATTATGGTTATTATTATTTATATTATTATTATTATTATTATTATTATTATTATTATTATTATTATTATTATGGAACCAGCACATGAAACAAATATGAAAATCTTAATAAAATTAATAAAAATATTAACAACATATAAATTAGTAAATTAATAATTATAGAAAATCATTAATAAAAAATAAAATATAATTTTCTGAAAATGATGAAACTGACCTTCGAGTAAATGTTTGAGTTTCAGTACCCTTCGCTTAAGGTGTCCGCGGATCGCTAAAAGGGGAAGGGATACCGAAGGTATTTTACGCGTTGCCAAAAATGCCAGCTTTTCTGGATAGTGTTCCCAGAGATGGTTTGCGAGTTAGAGTAGAGACCCGATGTGAGAGTGATTTTTTTCCTACGATAACATTGTGCTTCTACCTCGGCCAATGAAACAAATAAAGTGTTAATGAAAAGAGAATTAGATGAAGTGCAAAGAACGGCTCTTTTAACATTAACTGGTGGAAACAAAGGAATCAAGGGAATGCAATCACAAAGAGGATTATGGCGAAATCACAAAATAAATTTGCTGGGGAAAATGGTTTATGTTGTAAATTTGTAGCAAATCTAACATAAAACATTGAATGTCCGTCTGATAAAGATTGCACTTTTTATGAACTGACTTTCTACCCACATGAATCACTTGGTGCTCTAGTACACACTCAAAATTATTTGACAACTATATTGTCTGAATGTATGAATGTTGTCTGGGCCGGAAAAAAGGGAGAACTTTCAGCATCGTCAGCGGAGGTTAATATTAGTACAAATGTCTTTACATCAGGGCCAAAATATACGCTTATGAAATGAAGTCTGCAATTTCCAGGAGATCTGGAGTTATAAGCTCCGGCACGTACTTACGTGATATAAAACCCATTCATCTGTTTTTATCACTAATTACGCTGTATTCTCGTTTGTCCGGACTTAGTTTGGAAGTTATTGAACCAAAATTGAAGATAATTTTACTAATATGTAGTCGAGTTTGTAGTGAAAACTTAGACTACTTGTTTCTTATTAATTGTTCATTTTGTAAAGAAGGATTTTTATACACATATTTTTTTCTTTTCCTAATGAAATTTTGTACCTGAAACCCAAGACCTTCAAAATCTCTATAAAGAACACAAGTAAACAAGATTTGAAAAGCCCTTTCAGCTGCTCTCTTTGCAGTAATGTAATACAATTGCGCGTTCTTTCGAATTTTGACAGATATCTGAAAAAAGTCATGAACTCTGCTTTAATGTATCAATATTATCCGAAAACGCACGCATGTAGTTTCCCACTAAGTAAATTCTAATTCGTTACCATAGAGCAATTTAACATTGGATAATCCGAAATCAAAATCAAAAGCAGGACGGAAAAGGGCATTAGATTTTATTTAGCAAAAATACTATACAAAAATGTTCCATCTGTGTACATCACACACAACATCTATTTACCAACATTGTGTGTGATGATTAAAGACAAATTTAATTGAAGTTATGGAAAAATTTAAAATTACTATGCAAAAATATTACATCTGTGTACATCACACACAATATCTATCTATCTATCTATCTATCTATCTATCTATCTATCTATCTACCTGCATTGTGTGTGTGATAAGTAGAGCTAAATTTAATTGAAGTTATTGAAAAATTTAAAATTCAGCTAAGCAAAACCCAAATGTTTTCATTATTGCATTTGTTTCAGTCCACTAGATCCTAACTCCAAACCAGCGGCCACTTCCATTAGCCCGAGATCCGTTTAAGCGGAACGCAGAGTATCTGTATTTTCTCTCGCGACGAAAGCACGCAACCAGCATCCAGGACCCACATCTCCCTCGGGTGGAATTCGATCCTCAAGGGGGCGGGGCTTCAGAGGGGGTTAGCGGCGGCAGCTGGGGCCCCATCGGCGTCGGCGCTGTTGTTTGACCGGCGATTATTTGGTAAACACGGCGGCGGCTTTGGCGGGAGGGCAATTTGCGGCGAGAGGCTACGGGGCACTCGCGTCTCGCGGGATCCGCTCCCTTGTTACGTCCGGCTTCGCGCGCCTCCGTGCAGCGACGGCTTTGCGCACGCGTCAATAGGCCGCGAGTGCGATGCAGGGCCCTCTGAATATTTCAGCACTATTGCAGTGGGTGAAGTATGCTCTGGTCGCGCAAGTTTTCTAGATCTTTGAGCTTATAGCGTGGGTTAGTACGGGAGAAACATGCGGTAAAATATGTGGTTCGCAAGTGCCATGATAATTGGGGCTGTGAGTATTAGTCGAAACAGTCAAGGACTGAGACTTTCTTTTATCATTTCTGTCAATTTTAATTTGTTCACATACTACGAGAAATTTTAGGGATTTTTTAATATTTAGTTTTTCTGAGCTATCTCAAATTTGTACAGTAATTTTCATTCTTACTACCAACTTATTTGTCAGCAATTCTACTTTCTGATTATATTATTACATCTATTGATCGGCGTGTGTTATTTTAAGTACTTTTACAACGGCAAATATTGTAACATCCAACACCAAAGCCATCTCACAAATCGTCTTGAATATTTACCACGTGTAATCATTACACATCCATTGGCAGCTTTCCCAGCTTTGCCGTACTAATCAAATCACAAATCCTGCTACTTCACCCAGTCCTGTACCTTGCCAACGCGGGCAGCGCAATCGGTGCTATGTACCTCTAATTCCACATCTCCACACTCGCCGCGCAACTCATCAGGGACGCCACCTCACTCCCCGCGTCCACTTTGCGCTCCTCACCCCACTCCGGCGGGTCCGACGCGCAGTTCCACTCAACGCGAGCTCTCTCCACCCAGCCCTCCGCCGTCCACGCGCCGCCGAGGGCTGCCTATTCGCCGCACCTCGCAACATCCCTCCGCAAACCTACCTCCACCATTTACGCCTCGTACCGGGAGCGGTAGCTCAGAACATCAACTGATGGGACTGCTTCTCCTCTGACTGGGAGGTCCTAGGTTCGAGTCCTGGCGGTGGCAGGATTTTCAGCTCCAGTCGCGGTCTGGAGAAGAATTCTAGCGGCCGGCTGCTCTGATCGGTAGTTTTCCGTGGTTTCTCCGATCAACTCGAGGCGAATGCCGGAGAAGTATCCTAACAAACGGGTGACGGACCACGTGCGATCTTTCCTTCCTCTTCCTTGTCCTATCCTTTCCCCTTATACACACGTACACTAACATGCACTATACTACCACACATGTCGGGAGACCGGTCGGGGACTTAGAATTTGTCCCGGCTGGAGCGGTACCCCGATTGTGGGAGATACCTGGTTGGGAACCCCCTCCCCCGTTAGTGAGTTGGGGAAAACCCCAACGGTAGGTCGGCGCCGGATCTGGCCATCCAGCGGGGAAGACCACCGCTGACTCCAGAGCAAAAACACGCACTGCACACGGGACTAACGCTAACAATCAATCATTCTGTCTCATGCATCCCGTTCACCCCGCCACGCCTCTCTCTCATTGGACCTCTCAACTCCTCTGCCCTGCTCGCCTTGCCTGATCCGGTTTCTCCCATCCCCACCGCTCCATTCCGTCCCATCCGCCTGTTACTGTCTTTTCCTAGCCCTCCGTGAATCTCCTACGCTCCCACACCGTCCCTTCTGCTCGCTGATCCCCTCCCTTCCCGTGTAGCCCCACCCCTGTTTCCCATCCCACCAGATCGTTCGTTGTCCAGGTTCTCCCGGATGCCAACTCCGCCTGGTCTAGCGCCTCACCGACCTGGCTCAGCCTCACCAATCCCATCTGGTTTTGGCTAATCCTGCTCTTCCCCACTACGCTTCTCTTTACCGCTAGACATGATTCTGCCTCCCTCACACTGAAGTATCTCCCGCTCGCTTGTCTGCTCTCCCTCTCTGCTTCGAACCCTCTCTTATTCTGCTACCCTGATTCTACTTCTATCCTCGTCTCACCTACCTGATCTTGTACTTTCTCTCCTCTGTTTTGCGCTTGACCTGATTCTGCACCCCCTCTCTCAGCCAAATCTGTTTCGCGCGCTTAGTCTCTGTCCCACTCCGTCCCCTCCCCAACCCTGCCTCTCCTACTCACTTCGCCTGATCTTGTACTTACTTTTCCCGTCATTCCTTCCCCGCCTCCAACAGTGCCACTCCCACTCGTTGGCCGGTACCTGTCTCTCTTCCTCTCCACCCCCAATCCTCCCTCTCCGGCCTGCTTCGCTTGATCTTGCCCCTCTCCCTCCCCGCCTCCAACAGTGCCACTCCCACTCGTTGGCCGGTACCTGTCTCTCTTCCTCCTCGCCCTCAAACCTCCCTCTGCGGCCCGCTTCTCCTGATCCTGCCCCTCCCCTTCCCACCCGCCGCTGCGACCACCCCGCCGCGCGCCATCGCGCCCCTGACGCTAATGTAGATTAATGGGTTTACCTTCCGCGGTCTTGTTGTCCGACTGAGTTACACGAGGTCTCGCGCAGATAAGCGGCGCGGCGCCGGCGGCCCGCGGGTGGGCGTGGCGACGGGGCCGCCGATTGCACGGGGGGTGCTTCTGGGACTGTGCTGGAGTTGGCAGAGGTAGGAATGGTGGGAGAGTTTCTGTATGTGATTGTTGTTGGGTCAGAAAAAAGGAAATAGAATAATCTGGTGATGATGATAGTGGTAATGGTGCTGATGACGGCGGTGGTGTAGTACTGAAGGATTTAGTGGTGATGGTAGGATGGTACTAGTGATAATCGTGATGATGATAGTTGAGATAGAAGTAGTCGTATTAGCGGTGGTGGGGATGATGTTAATGGTGGAGAATATGTGAACGGTAGCGGTGAAGGTTATGGTGATATGGCTGGCTGTGGTGATGGTGGGAATGACGGGTAGCGGCGGCTGAGACTGCTGGGCGGCGTTGCGGGCGGGGAGTTCCGACAGCCCTAGCGGCCGAGCTAAATCGCTGCAATGTGGGTTTCCGTAGCCGTTGTAATTGCATCGGTGCTTTAACCTTCCATTGTTATTGTCCTCACTAGGTCTCTTCCGTCGTTACGGCCGCGTGCCTTCAGTACAAACCAAGAAATCTCCATTGTGAGCGAGAGAATAGATTCACTTCTATTGTTTCGATCCCCAATTCAGTGAATTCTCTAGCATAGGATATGAGGAAATACAATAATGAGAAAATGAAAATTTTAAATCTGTGCATTACAAATGTCTTCTCACACCCACTTTTTGGTATTAAAAAAACTACTCAAATTAAACATGAAAATGAAAACAAAAGAAATTGCTTTTTTTCGATGTGAAATTTCCCCTTTAAATATTATGAATTGTGATTTTTCTATATTAGATGTATTATTAATTAATTTAGATTTTTTTAATATATTGCAGAAAAAAGATGGAAGACAACATTCAAAGGATTCGTTATGTTTTGTCTTCTGTCTCTCGAGAGTATATTTTGAGAGCAGTACCTACATCTCTAATTAGGCAACTTTTAGTACATGGATGTATAGCAGAGGAGTATTTTCTAGAAAATGAGTACGAACTAAACTATATTTTGAATTACAAGATTGCAGACAAATAAATATTTACTGACGTACACTTCATTAATTATCTCCGTTACTAAAACTATGTGTTACTATCGCAAATGAAGTCGTAGGCTTGTGCGGCCAGAATCATGAAGATTATCTTGGCTATCCGGGTGACGCCGCGTTGAAGACTGAATTGCCGACGTTTCGATCATCTTGTTCGCGATCTTCTTCAGGGCTGATCTGCACCTGGGTGGTCTACGCACGAGTTTATATTTGGGTTCAATTTTAAAATTTTAATTTATTAAACTAGTATTCGACAGTAATGGTGCATTACTAATGACAAGAATTTACGACAGTGATACGTACGCACATTTTATTATTATTTAGAAATAAACAATACGTAAATGGTAATCCCGAAGATATATTGCCAACACTGTTTAATAACTACCTCAATTAGGTACTAGTCAGTGCGCTAGTCTGTTAACTGAACAACTTTCTAGTTTCTACAACCATTAAATAACAAACTAATGCATAAAGTGTGCCAAAATGAAAAGGAGACTACAGTGATATGGAAAGAAACTTTAATGCCAACATGCGATTTACATTTTATTTGCAACATCACACCTAAAAATAATCACCTTTTACATTGACATACTTATCGCAGGACGTAGGAAATGAGTGAATTGCTTCCGTGTAAAAACTCGGAACTCGGTTGCTGACGGATCCACTGTTCCACGGCAGCTTGCACGACCTCGATGGAGGTGAATCTCTGACTATGGGACGGAGGTGAATCTCTATGGGAGACGCATGGGGAGATATCAGGGTTATAGGGAGGATCTTACAGGACATCTCAGAGAAAATTTGCAAGGATTGGAAACTCTGAAGGTCAGGAAAGTATTCAAATTCAGCCTCATTAATTAACACAGTCAACGATTTTCGGAGACCGTTTAACATCAGAGAGACACCAATTTTCCACTCAATATTTGTCAGTTTGATGGTGAAGCTTCTTAAAAATATTTTGATAAATTTATATAAAAATATAAAATAAATTTATGAAAAAACAGAAATTGAGATTCGTCACTTTGAAAATAAGCTTTTTATTTCTTCACATGACTCTAAAGTGTAGAACATTGTGGTGATTTTATACTACAGTGGCAGTGGCAGAGACAGTGGTGATGGCAGTAGCAAGGGTGGTGGCTGGGGAAGTGGCTGGGGCGGTTGCTGGGACGGTGGCTGGGACGGTGGCTGGGGCGGTGGCTGGGACGGTGGCTAGGGGGGGGGGGCTGAGGCGGCAACGGCGACGGTGGCGACAGCGAGAGTGACGGGGCCGTGGGTGCGGGCGGCGGGGGCGGTGGGGCGGCGCTTATGATTCCGCGTAATGCGAGCACGCGCGCTCCGCTGGTCGCGCGCCAGGGGCAGCGCGGGCGGCGCGAGCGCGGGTGTCTCTCCGCGCATTAGCAGATGACTTGGGCGCCATTGACGCGCGCGGCGGCGCCTGAATGCGCTCGGGCTCACCTGCCCCGCCCTCCCCCCACTCTCCCCCCGCGCTGCTTACTCTGCGTGTGATGTCACACCTACATGGAGAAGCCTATCGTACTCTATGTGTGAAATTGCTGACATGGTTTTGTACCAACGTACTGTGTTAATTCTCTCTGAATATTAGATATCGTTCTCTTTACCAAGAACACAATGTGATTCAACGCTGTCATGTTATTAGAAGAGATTTCCAATCTAATAAACGGAAGCATTATAATGAAGTATTAAAATGATATATTCTTTGAATTGCAATATTTTTTTTATTTTCTTATATTATTAGAATATTTTACTACTATTATCATCACATTAATATTATTCGCTTTTTTCTGACGTTGTAGCATTTCCCTATGAGTGCTCTTATCCACAGCCTCTAGAATTTGGCGGATTCTCCCAGAAGGTTTCAGAACTGAATGTAGCTATTCTGATTACAACTTTGTAAATTTTTGCTGTTTTTTCTTTCTTCTGTTGTATGTATATTATCCTATAGTTAGATAAGAATTAGGAACGTATCCAGACAGAAAAATAGCTGTACTATTTGCACAAATAAATGCATTGAACATTAAAGTTGACAACCGAATCTTTACTTATTAGTTGCCGAAAACTCTTTCACGAAATTTGAAGAAACTGAGAGGATTTGCCACGACCGTAAATACTCCTCCCATAAAATTACCAAGAAACAAAAATCATTATGGATGATAGCATTTTAACTTAATAATCGAAATTAATCAGAATACTAATACATCTTTGTGATATCAGTCAAAGTCTACAACACTATGCATTTTTATAAAGAAAACCAAAACGCACATTGAATCGCGTATTTTTTTAAAAATGTCTTGCTGTGATTATGCACTTCAGAGTTGGTAATACAAAATAATTGGTGGGTGGGATGCAGAAAAAACTACATTATTGTGCCTGTGTAACATGGGTTGTTACCTCAACACAACCGACAACTATGTTGCGAAGTCACACCCATTCGAAGCCATACAGCTAAAGAGCTTTTACTTCAGCCATCCTGCAGGTAAGTCACCAATCAAGTGACGGTGAATGGACGATGCGTCACATCTAATTGGCACATGGGGAGCGCGCGGATTGCATGTAGAGACCATACTTACTTGTAGATAGATGTATTATTACTTGCTCATTTAGAAACATTACAATGTAGTAATACGGAAGCTGAAACACACTTTGTCATAATTCCCACAGAAATAATGTTTGAAACGCTACTCACTTACGAAACACTACACTACTGTGCAGATACAAAGTAAAGGGTCATTTGATGATATATATAAATAAATAGATATATAGAAACAATGAAAATAGGGAGAGTGGAAAATTTTTATGTTATTCCTCCTACAGAAAGAAAGTATATAACAGTACTCACTTAAGAGAGAGTATATTACTAAGCAGGTGCAAATTGAGTAATCATCTTATGTAGAAATCATTCGTATTAGTACCACGAAATGATTCGTCAATAGCGGCTTATTGTACGTCATTGGGTAGATGTAAAATGAACGACCATCTCAACGCAACGAATTAATTCCCAAGAGTTGCCCGAGAATGCTGCAAATTCATCTCTGATTTGAAACCAGCCAGCTAATGAGCTTTCACTTTGGCCAGAGTACATGCAAATCAGAGATCGAGAGAACAGTTCTGAACAGCTCATGGGCGGCGCGGACACAGTCAATAGAGATCACATTCAAATGTATTATTTGCTGAGAAATATCACAATGTGACCATTAAATGGTGAAAACTTTATGGTATATTTCTAGAGAAAGAACGTAAGAAACAGTAGTTACTTATGAATCACTAACTCTACATATACATAGGGAGATACATACTGATGATAAGAAACGATTCGCAATATTTCCCAGAAAGTCGGCCATGAAACATTTCGTCATAGACACTACAATCAAATACTTATATTTGAAAATAGTAAAAGGTCATCTCAAAGGATACAAATCCTATGTCAGGATGCAAATATAATATCAATGACTTCTTCAATACGGCCAATTGATAAGCTGCCACATTGACCAACTTGCAGCCAAATCACCGACCGAGAGGTGGTGAAAGGGTCTCTGCGTCTGTTTTGTGTCATCGCGTGGGTGGTGCGCTCACAACCAATAGACATTTCACTCAAATATACTAATAGCTTAATTAGAAATGTTACAACGTGCCCATAGGCAGGGTTTAAAGCTCTAATTACGGCAAACGTCCAAGAGAAATAATGTAGGAAACGTTACTTTGTTAAGGAACACTACTGCAGATGGAAAGTGAGAGTCCATCTGATGATATGAAATGATTTCGAGTGCCCCTCAAAACTCCTCCACGAAACGATTAATTGGTACGAGTTGCTCGACAACCGTGTCGTGAAACCACTCTCATTCCAAGCCAGCCAGCTAATGAGCTCTCACTTGGTGCAACCTGCAGGCAAATCACCGACCGGGAGGCGGTGCGCGGGTAGATACGTCACTTCTGATTAACGCGTGGGTGGTACACGCACAGCTAATACACATTACACTCAAATATATTAATAGCTTATTTAGTAATATTATAACGTGCAAATGAGAAGGGTTTAAAGCTCTAAATGCGTCAAACTTCCAAGAGAAATAACGTAAGATACGTTTCTGTTTTAAGGAACACTACTGCAGATGGAAAGTGAGAGTCCATCTGATGATATGAAATGATTTCGAGTGCCCCTCAAAAACGCCTCCACGAAACGATTAATCGGTACGAGTTGCTCGACAACCGAATCGTGATACCCCTCTCATACCAAGCCATCCAGCTAATGAGCTCTCACTTGGTGCAACCTGCAGGCAAATCACCGACCGGGAGGCGGTGCGCGGGTAGATACGTCACTTCTGATTAACGCGTGGGTGGTACACGCACAGCTAATACACATTACACCAAAATATATTAATAGCTTACTTAGAAATATTACAACGTGCAAATGAGAAGGGTTTAAAGCTCTAAATGCGTCAAACTTCCAAGAGAAATACCGTAAGATACGTTTCTGTTTTAAGGAACACTACTGCAGATGGAAAGTGAGAGTCCATCTGATGATAGGAAATGATTTCGAGTGCCCCTCAAAACTCCTCCACGAAACGATTAATCGGTACGAGTTGTTCGACAACCGAATCGTGATACCCCTCTCATCCCAAGCCAGCCAGCTAATGAGCTCTCACTTGGTGCAACCTGCAGGCAAATCACCGACCGGGAGGCGGTGCGCGGGTAGATACGTCACTTCTGATTAACGCGTGGGTGGTACACGCACAGCTAATACACATTACACTCAAATATATTAATAGCTTATTTAGTAATATTATAACGTGCAAATGAGAAGGGTTTAAAGCTCTAAATGTGTCAAACTTCCAAGAGAAATAACGTAAGATACGTTTCTGTTTTAAGGAACACTACTGCAGATGGAAAGTGAGAGTCCATCTGATGATATGAAATGATTTCGAGTGCCCCTCAAAAACGCCTCCACGAAACGATTAATCGGTACGAGTTGCTCGACAACCGAATCGTGATACCCCTCTCATACCAAGCCATCCAGCTAATGAGCTCTCACTTGGTGCAACCTGCAGGCAAATCACCGACCGGGAGGCGGTGCGCGGGTAGATACGTCACTTCTGATTAACGCGTGGGTGGTACACGCACAGCTAATACACATTACACCAAAATATATTAATAGCTTACTTAGAAATATTACAACGTGCAAATGAGAAGGGTTTAAAGCTCTAAATGCGTCAAACTTCCAAGAGAAATACCGTAAGATACGTTTCTGTTTTAAGGAACACTACTGCAGATGGAAAGTGAGAGTCCATCTGATAGGAAATGATTTCGAGTGCCCCTCAAAACTCCTCCACGAAACGATTAATCGGTACGAGTTGCTCGACAACCGAATCGTGATACCCCTCTCATCCCAAGCCAGCCAGCTAATGAGCTCTCACTTGGTGCAACCTGCAGGCAAATCACCGACCGGGAGGCGGTGCGCGGGTAGATACGTCACTTCTGATTAACGCGTGGGTGGTACACGCACAGCTAATACACATTACACTCAAATATATTAATAGCTTATTTAGTAATATTATAACGTGCAAATGAGAAGGGTTTAAAGCTCTAAATGCGTCAAACTTCCAAGAGAAATAACGTAAGATACGTTTCTGTTTTAAGGAACACTACTGCAGATGGAAAGTGAGAGTCCATCTGATGATATGAAATGATTTCGAGTGCCCCTCAAAAACGCCTCCACGAAACGATTAATCGGTACGAGTTGCTCGACAACCGAATCGTGATACCCCTCTCATACCAAGCCATCCAGCTAATGAGCTCTCACTTGGTGCAACCTGCAGGCAAATCACCGACCGGGAGGCGGTGCGCGGGTCGATGCGTCACTTCTGATCGGCGCGTGGGCGGCGCGCGGACAGGCCGTGTGACAGGCGGCGCCCGCTTCCTCCGCGGGGGGCGCGACCTCGCGGGCCGGCGGCCGGGGGCGGGGGCGGGGGCGGGGGACGCTCCTGCGCATGATGGATGCGCGGCGTCAGGCGCAGCCACCGCCCCCGCTGACACACGACGCGTCAGTCGCACTCTAAACGTGACCGGGCGTTAACGCGCCGCGCGCGGGGGCAGGGGGCGGGGCGGACATGCGTCATGACAAGAACACGCGCTTCTTCGGGTGGGCTCGTCCGGCCCAACCGCCCCCCGCCACCCGCCGTTGTCCCTCGTCACACCCGCCTCCCCCTCAACCCCCGTCACCACCACAATCTCCCTGCCCACCTCCCCCCGACACACCCACCACATCCGCCACCACCCCATCTCACTGCCCGCCTCCCCCCGACATGCCCGTCACCGCCCCGGCGACCCCTGCTATTCCCTGTAACCACTGCCCCCACCACCAACTCACAGCCCGCTCACTGCCCCCGTCACCGCCCTTCCACCCCTGCCATCCCCGTTGCCACGGTCACCATCACCATCTCACAGCTCGCCTCCCCCTGTCACCCCCGTCACCACTGCATCTCACTGCCTGCTTCCTCCCTCACCCCTGCCACCCTTCGTCACAGCCATCACCCCCCGTCACAGACGTCACCCCTGCCATCATCCGTCACCATCACCATCTCACTGCACGCCTCCCCCAGTCCCCCCCGTTACGCTCGACACCACCCCATCTCACTGCCCGCTTCCTCCGTCACCCCCTGCCACCCTCACAGCCGTCACCTCCCGTCACTCCTGCCATCCCCCGTCACCGTCACCATCTCACTGCACGCCTCCGCCCGTCACCCCCACCTCACTCGCCACCACCCCAACTCACTGCCCTCTCCCCCGTCACCGCTCCACCACCCCTGCCATCCCCCGTCACCCCTGCCACCACCCTATCTCACAACCCGCCTCCCCCCATCACCCCCTACCAGCCACCGTCACAGCCGTCACCCCTGCCATCGCCCGTTACCATCACCATCTCACAGCACGCCTCCCCCCGCGCCGCCACAGCTCCCACCCTGCGGCACAGCGTTGTTAAGTCAACACGTCGTGTCGCGTCGGGGCATCGCGGGAGCAGCGGCTTGCGCGCCCACTTTGTACGGCTGAGTGACGACAAGCCTCGCCGAGCTGTCCGTTCGCCCCCGGCTGGCGCCCGTTCACTTAAATTATGATGGGCGTCTGCTACGCTGCGTGGATAGCAGAGATGTCCAAGACGCATGGTGTCCTAATCATTTCCCGTCTGTCTCTATTTTTTCTTTCAGGCTCAGTCGGCGTCAAGTTTTGTAATTTGTTAATAATATTTTTATTTTAAACAAATACAGATAATCTGATGAAAATTAAAAATGAACTTGACCAACGTTACAATGGTTTTAATGGAATCTTGATGACCTACTTCACTAATTACTGTGCTGTTCAGTACAATATTGATTTCACTGACAGTTTTAATATCTTTCATAATGCGTGCAGTTTTTATAATTAATGATCGTGAACTAAACTAATTCCTTTTTATTTTATTCTCATAAATATCAACATATCTTCAATTATACGTTTCTTTACAATAAAAGATATATTTAGATACGATATCAGAGTTATCTGAGAACTTTTTTGGGACATGTTTTAATCCTGCTGTTATTTACCTAATAAACAATGAAGGTGATCAAATACATTTGATAAAATAATTTTCAAAAACATCTCCAAATTTCATTTTGTAAGTGCGTGTTTGCGTATTTAATCGTCGATAGCCATGCTGCTATTCTCGAGATAAGTTACATGACGATATTATACGAAACAAGATACAATAAAATAACATTTTTTTGTTCTCTACAACTGTAGAGAAATATTTTCGCACCCTTGCAGTCCATACGTCTAAATTTCATGAAACATATTGTGACATACCAATATATAGATCATTTTATTTCATATTATTTGTCGTAAATGGGTGGAAATGCTAGGGTAATTAAATATTAATAATTAAATATGGCGCCTTAGCCCAAGTGGTTATCAAGAAAAATAAATATTCATCTGAAATTGAAAGTGACGGCATGGATAGTCAGATTTGAAAACGATTTGTGGATTGGTTGGAGAGAGCAACGATAATCTACTAATGCGGAAGTATGTCTGATTTGTTTGAGAAGAAAACAGTAGAAAGAGGGAATCCGAGGTTTGGAGGGCTGAGCAGTAATAAGAAAACGGACATTCTGTCATATGACGTGACGCTGTGCGGGTCGCTCGCAGATAGATAATTTGTGTAGTTTGAACTTGTAATTTTTCATGAGATTGAAGAACGTTGGACTCCGAATAATTTACAGTGTGTTAAAAGTATATCTCACGAACAGTTTATACTTTAATTATTTTTACAATACATGGACATTAGAACTTGTGAGAAGTCGTATTTGATAAGACTCGGAAATATTCTGGACGAGTAATTAATTTGTAGAACTTTAAAACATTTCCGCTATGTAATCGTAAAGAACTGGGTATTCTTTTGCAAGCTTAATCGAACTAGAACTACGAATATTTGAAGTAGTGCGGATCAGTGGCTCGGCAACGTTCGCGTGGAAGAACAGGAAAGAAGAATGCGATATTTCGACTCTGGAATTCGCATCACCGGGGAGAAGAGAAGATGGTCCTTCGTGGCGACGTCAATCAAGAGCGCGCGAAGTATAGTGCAGTATAAAGGTTCGAACAACGTCATGACCAAAGAACAGTCTTTCTGTTGCAATAAACAATAAATCCTAAGTTTCTTTTTGAAATAAAAAAAAAGATTTTCATTGGCCAATTGGAGCTAATAAGTAGCTAAATAAAATATTTGTTTTCAGATTCATCGCCACTCTGTATGGATGGCAGATCGGGTAATTGGCTATCAATAGGCAATAGCGATTACTTCAGACGCAACCCATCGACCCAGCTAGCGGGACAATATTTAGATTTCTTTGAAGCAATAACGTCACGTCTAAAGATAGGAATATAGCTTATATTAGTTGTGCCCGTTAAAAAAATAAATAACCATTTTCTAGCAGCTCAACAAATACCCTGTGTCATCCGCAATGACGACGGCGAGATCAGTGAAATGAAATGATTGGACTTGAAATGACAAGTATCACTGAAAACGCAGATTCAGCCGTGTAAATCAATGTCGATTCGATGAAAGTATTTGATCTTTAAATATTTCTTGAGATCAAATATATCGTAATAAATATCTACATGGTACGCATAATATAATAATTTAATATAATACCATCAATAAACCTTCCATGTCCAAACTTGGGGCAAGTGTATTTCATCCTAAAGCAAACGTTTGTCTCCCCATGCGTATGTAGTTTTTCCACTCGTCATATAGCATTCAGCACGACTCTAGAGAAAATAATTAACAGAAACTAAAAGCAGATCAGACAAACCCAGATGCGACGATGGTAGTCATCGCATCGAATTATGTCTCCTTAAAGATTCCTAGATTCAACACTATCAAATCGAAACACTCACATCGCTAAAAGGAACAACACTTCAAATAATTATGAATGAAGAAATAAATAAAACCACAGAAATCATATGTTTTAGTGCCCTGCCGCCTCTGTGTTCGTACGAGACATTTTTTTAAATATATTGAAGTATTTATCTAATATCCTTAACTAGTACATTATTTTATAAACTCTTTATTCTACATTCTTATTCATTATAATCTAAACACGATAAAGAAACATTAAACGTCGCAGACTGTAGCTCTCTCAACCTTTTACGAGAGACGGTTCTCGTCTGACGACCATGACAACCGATTACCATGGTGCCATATTCGCAAAGAGTAATTGTACCGAGTCAATGGTTGTTTATTAAATTATCGTCCTCTAAGGAAACGCCGATGAAACTCTATCTATACTCAGTACTAAACACCAAGCTGATCTTGTACATAATGAACAAATAAATGAACATATATTATGAGATTTATTTATTTATTTAGTCAAAAACTGTATGTGACATATGGGGCAGAAAATCATCTGCGCACGCTTTCTTGAGTTTCAGAATCCCTTCGCAACAATTTAACTATTAATAGTTGAAAGATTAATAATAATAATAATAACAAATTTAAAAAAGCGAGAGATTAACATTTCAAAAACTAGATATTTTCGTTGCCGAATTATAGAAAACTTATTTTTAACGGTAAAGAAACGAATAGGCTTGATTTTTCTGTATTGTTAACAAAATGGAAACTCACCCTAAGCTCTATTACCACTACAAGCAAAGGAAAGTTCAACAAAACGTGCGCATAGTGAAGCTACATTTACGTCCAGAAGCAAATCAAGGGGCCATCTCAGCATTTGCTCAATGGATCAGGGAAACTGGACAAAAACCTGATCGAGATCCTGTCGTCTTGATTCATCACGTCGCTACACCATTCCTTCAGTGTGCGTAACAAAAGATATACGCATTTGATTGCTCCACGACAACGCATATCCCGCTTAGGCTTCTCGCACAGCGTGGGACGCGCTCCAAGAGAAGAACCACGGCAGAGACCAACCACAGCGGGAGCAGAAAACGCAGCGGCGGTGGCAGAGGGGCGGGCGGGCGATCTGACAGGAAGCAGCTCCGCGCGGGAGCGGCAAGAAAGCGCGCGCCGGCCAGCGCCATTCATTTTCCGCGCGCGCCCACCGCTGCGCCCAACGCCACGCGGCGCGGCGCCGCCGTTCTTCTCGCAGTGCGCGCCTCCGACGCCGCCGCCATCGCCAAAACTACCATCGCCATCGCCACCATCGCGCCGCCGTCGCCGAGCCGCTGCCGCCGCAGCCGCCACCATCACCTCTACTGCCACCGACGCCGCCGCCGGCGCCGCCAGCGCTATTGCCACCGTTACCATTGCCGCCGCCGCCGTCGCCGCCACCACCACCGCCTCCGCCCCCACCATCACCGCCACTGCCGCCACCGTCGCCACCGCCACTCCCAACCAAGCCGCCGCCACCACCATCCTCACCACCACCGCCACCGGTGCCACCATCGTCACCGTCACTACCGCCGCCACCACCACTACCTTTGTCACCATCGTCAGCGCCACCACCACGACCACCACCACCGCCACTACCCTCTACCAGCACCACTGCCACAGTCGCCACCGCCAGCGTCACTCCCAACCTTGCCGCCGCCCCCACCATCCCCCCCGCTGCCACCATCGTCTCCGCCACCGCCGCCACCCTCTACCACCACCACTGCCTCAGCCGCCACCACCGCCACCGCCACTCCCAACCTGGCCGCCACCACCACCATCCTCACCACCACCGCCACCGGTGCCACCATCGTCACCGTCACTACCGCCGCCACCACCACTACCTTTGTCACCATCGTCAGCGCCACCACCACGACCACCACCACCGCCACTACCCTCTACCAGCACCACTGCCACAGTCGCCACCGCCAGCGTCACTCCCAACCTTGCCGCCGCCCCCACCATCCCCCCCGCTGCCACCATCGTCTCCGCCACCGCCGCCACCCTCTACCACCACCACTGCCTCAGCCGCCACCACCGCCACCGCCACTCCCAACCTGGCCGCCACCACCACCATCCTCACCACCACCGCCACCGGTGCCACCATCGTCACCGTCACTACCGCCGCCACCACCACTACCTTTGTCACCATCGTCAGCGCCACCACCACCACCACCACCGCCGCCGACACCCTCTACCAGCACCACTTCCACAGCCGCCACCGCCAGCGCCACTCCCAACCTTGCCGCCGCCCCGCCCCCCGCTGCCACCATCGTCTCCGCCACCGCCGCCACCCTCTACCACCACCACTGCCACAGCCGCCACCGCCAGCGCCAATCCCAACCTGGCCGCCGCCCCCACCATCTGCCACTGTCGACACCCTTTACTACCGCCACCGCTGCCACCGCAACCGTTATAGCCGCTGCCGCTCCCCCGTGCTGCCGCCGCCGGCACAAAAGAGAGCAGAGCGAGAGCGGGTATCAGCGTGAGACGCGGTCAAATTTCCACGCCCAAAATCCAAGCGAGTGGATCCAACGCGCCCTTGCCGGTGGTAGAGAAGAAAGAGGAAGCGGAAAACCATATCCAATGCAGGAGGTGAAAATGAGACTGGAAAATAACAGACACGCAGGATGATGTGTGACGTTGTTAGACCTGAATGGTGATGGGAAGAATAGATTGTAATGGAAGCTGTAGCGGGGGACACTCGTGGTTGTGGGTAGCATTTCTACTCCTGTATTAAGGTGGTTGCACATGTTAACTGACCGTAACAATGAAACCAGAAGAATGGAATGTTGAAATCAATGGCGGTGATTTAAATGGTGGTACTGATGAAGATTAGAAATAGGGGCGTCTGGATGCGATAACAGTTGAAAGGGTAGTATTAAAGTGGCATAGCACACTGAAGTAGAGAGTGAAGGTGAACGTAAGATGAGAGTGAAGGTAAGGAGAAGGTATAGGAGTATGTGTAGGCGACAGTGACGATGAAGGGGAGGATATAGGCATTAGAGACGATGAATATTTCAGAGGTCACTTCGGCAGATGATTACTGAGGGAGATAATGGTGCGGGCAACTACAACTGTAGTGATGGTAGCGGTAGAAATAGAGTCGATTTTAAGAGAGACAGTGTCTGAGGCACTTCCAGTGAATTGTGCGTCCGCACCAGAGGAGTTGACTGAAACTCATGCGTTTATTGCAGATGGGACAGGCAAACGACAGAGATAAAGAACGGAGATTCACGCGATGGTAACAGAGATGAAGTCAATGGGAAAACCCAAAGGAGATGGTAATGGCTAAGTCAGGAAGGAGGTAACCCCAGCACTGGAGACAGTGACAGGACATGCACTGGCCGCTGTCAGGGGAACCTTCTCAGAGGACGAGAGTCACGAAGTGACAGCAGGGGCAACAATAGCTAGAGGTTGGACTGTCGTGGGAGCGGTGGTGGCTTGCCAGTTTTCCCTACTTTCGAAGAGAGCTCAGCGGTCGACATCACCATAAAGTAAGGCTAAGGGAGACGAAAGAACGTGGCAATGGAGTCAAAGAAGACCGCAGAAGCTAGGATAGGGCAGAGGCAAACCCTGAAATGGCGACAGTGACAGAGCAAGCACTGGCAACGGTCGTGAGGAGCTTCTCTGAGGTCGCGAGGTGTCGGCAGGGCAACGAAAGCCACTGGTAAAGGCCTATCTAGTGGAAGCGGTAGCGGCTTACCAGTTTTCCTCACTTTGGAGAGGAGACGAAGAGCGTAGCGATGGACAACGCTAAAACGAAAAAAAATGAAGCAATGGGGCGAGGCAAAGGAGATGGCAGAGAGTGAGAGCCGAGGAACGGCCTGAACTGGCTATAGAGGCAGGCATGCACTGGCAACGGTCGTGGTGAGCGTCTCCGCGGTCGCGAGGTGGCGGCAGGGGCAACGAAAGCCACTGGTAAAGACCTATCTAGTGCAAGCGGTTACGGCTTACCAGTTTTCCTCACTTTGGAGAGGAGACGACGGGCGTAGCGATGGACAACGCTAAAACAAAAAAAGAAAGAAAGAAGCAAATGGACGAGGCAAAGGCTATGGCGGAGAGTGACGGCAGAGGCACGACCTGAACTGGCTATGGAGGCAGACAACGGTCGTGGTGAGCGTCTCCGAGGTCGACAGTCGCGAGGTGGCGGCAGGGGCAACGAAACGCAGCCGGCAGTGCTTGCGCGGGGCGATGGCGGTGGCCTGTCCGCCTGTTATCGCGGGACTCCGCCGCCGCCGTCGCCCGGTGCTTTGTGTGTGGATCGCGCGCCGGTGGGCGTCGCTCCCCCTAACGTCGTAGATAAACCGGAATTGGCGTGTAAAACCGCCCACGTGGCTGCGGTCGCCGCTTCCCCGCGGGCGCTGTCTTGCGCCCCGCCGACGTCATATGTCGCCGGAACAACCGGATTGGGGTTAACATGTATATCACCTCAGCGTCTGCATGTAGCAAATAGTATGATAGGAGTTGCCATGAACCCCAGGGAGCAGTGAGAGACATCTACAGCCACACGTTCTGCCGTGTAAAAAGAAAGTTATGAAAATGCTTTGTACGAATACGCACGATACGGTACAGTATAAAATACTAATTAGTTATTTGATTAAAAATGTCAGAAGCATGTATTCATATGCAAAATATACTTTCGTCTGTTTTGCGCCCTCAATATTCTTTATATTATTGATTCCGTGATTCTGCCATAGTTAATTCTGCTTTACTTCTTCGATAAATAACGTACAGGCTGTCTCAGAATAAATGTCGTAAACTTCTAAGGTATATAGGAGAGTCGAAAATGATAAATTTTAGCAAAAGTACATGTAATGGGGCTAGAGTATATAATTGAGTTACATAAATTTCAAAATATGGTAAATGTTAACTGTTGTTAGGCAACCCGTAAGTATTCGACAGGAACAAGAAATATCCGTGGCTATGTCAGAACGTGACCTTCCGAATATACTCGTATAATAGTTTCGCCATATGTTCATTGGCAAAAAGTTATCATTTTCAAACCCTCTACATGCTCTAGAAGTTTCATATATACAGGGGACAATTTAGTTTTTCAGGTAGTGCCTAATAATACAAAAGTGATGGAAATACAACGGTAACAAAGTCGTGTGCAATTTGAAAAGTTCACATAATTCTGCAAACTCAACAAAGTTATGTAAAAATGTAATTCTGCAAACTACGAAAGTACTCGTAAATTGCTAACCTACCTTATTTTAATAACAAAATATTTTCGTAAAATTTTTCATTATATCTTGAATTGTTTATCATAATAATTTCAATTGTTTTCTCTCAATTCTTGTGCTGGAAATTTATTTTCCTTTTCCTTTAGTCAAAACAGAGTTACGATTTGATTTGGAAGGCAGGTACACACAGTGGAATAGCTGCTTTAAAGTTTCACCAATTAATTTCTAATTGTTATTAGCAAAACTTCACAGCTTCACAGATTATTTTGTGAAATGATAACCTTTTTTTAAAAAATTATAAACACCCTAATTTCAAAGAGAACCTGAAGATTTTAAATCACCATATTAGAACATAACTGAAATAAAATTTTATATGATGACGTCTGTATATAGAAGCAATCTTTCTGTCCTAAAACTTCTTTGAATAAATGAGAAAAACTTATTAATTTAATATTAATCCGTTTAAGTACTAAGTTTTGGTCTGATCTATATTTTTGACACCATATAACGAGGGAATTAATGCACTGTGTCGTGTTTTATGTAATGAAGGTATATATCAATATATAGAACATAGTTTTTCACAGAAAAAAACGTGCATTGTGGAAATATAGCGTTTTTTTGTGGACCTTCTCATTTATGATTATAAGAGAAAGATATTTCTAAGCCGAGTGTCTTTGCTCCATGGGTACTTAGAGACCGTTATCTTCCTGTCTCCTACAAGATTCACTCTCCCGCATGGGACCACGCTTTGTACTCGTGTTATGAGCTGCTTCTAGAGGAGACGGCGACAGGGGATGCGTAGCGCTGCCAAACAGCCGAGATAAAGCTGAATTAGCCTGTAAAGGAGCCTCGCCAACCGACAGGACACACGCGAAAGAAACCTTTGTCACCTGCAGTTTCACCTACATTGACTATAACGCCAGAAAATGGCCGCTTACATATGAATATTCTGCTTTCACTGCTACTTTCGTTGCATTCTTCTCTTTATTCCCGTTCTTTAAAGATTGGACCCAACATCTTATGATACATGCAAGGATTTTTGACATAACAAATCAAATATTTTATTATAAAGATATAGATATCGTCTAACAACATTTAGAATTTATCATACAATATGAGCAGTTTTTAATGTTTCTAATAACACAGTTATGACAGAGATCACTGGAAGTATTTTAATTTTTCATTATTTTTTGGAGGGGATGAATAGAAGTTTTTTTTTTAATTTTTCCTTATTTTTATGTTATTAATTTCTTATAGAATGCAGATATTGCTTTGTAATAGTATTAATAATAATAATAATAATAATAATAATAATAATAATAATAATAAAGTAACAATATTTTTACTAAAATTATCACAAATATATATATCAGTAAATTTTTGGACAGCATGATAATGATAAATCGATATTATCGAATCAATAAGAGTTCCTACGGACTCTATCACAAATTCGAAAGGTAAGTACAATAGAGCGTTAATGGAAAAAATTATTTGTGAGAAATGAAATTGAATATTTTATCTGAAAAGATACAAAAGTTTAACTTTAAAAAATAAACGTATGTTATTGATGCATTCATTAATTTTACTTGTAATAAATTTATAAGTAGACGGCATTCTCATTTCTGCATGCTGAGAATAAATTCATAAAAAGTAATTCCCTCGGTTTTCTGATTGCATTTTCTCATGAAAATTTGAAAAGGAACAGTGAGGTATTGCAAATAAATATGAAAGTAGATTAAGTCAGGCCCTGGTGTAATTTTATGATTGTGATACTTTTCATAAAAATGTTATTTTCTCAATTCTGCTACATAATTAAAATAATGGCAAAACGACTTTTGATTTTCCGGTTTGAGGTATCTAATCATAGATAAAACAACTGATTTCTTCAAATATTCCCCTACAGATTTGTAAACGATTGACAATTCTAATACGACAATGCTATCGACATTCCGTGTGAGCTACAAAACGGAAAGGGGAGAGAACACGAGTGCAAATTACTTATCTTGCAATACCTTATGCAATGCAAACATACTTTGGGGAATAAAAGTTTAATCTTTGTGCTGTACTATTTTAAACTCAGATATCAGGGCTGTGGGATGGTATCTGATCAATGAAAATTGATACTTTCAAGGGTAAGGATTTTTGCCTTGTTTCTTTAAGGACATACAATTATTACTTTGGAACTTTATTTAGGAATGTTAGAAAATTTTCTACTGCATTTATTAAAAGAACACGAGGTTTAAATTGGACTCTTATTGACATCTGAAGACGACGCGTCTTAGGCACAGTTGCCAACATTTCGGGTGCCATATTGTAATCTTCATCGGGGCGAAAAATTCCGCCCTGGAGAAGGTCGTAATATAAAGGCCAAAATGTTGGCAGCTGTACCTAGGGCACTGGGTCTCCCAGAGAGACAATTATACATTGACCTCAATCGCTGAAGCAAATGATTTCAAATGAGACTGACTTTTCACTGTTCTGTGTCGATTACTTCTACACTGAACAGTTCTTTGACCACAATGAAAACTGTTTGTTGATAAAAAATCTTTACAAACCCACAGCTCAGTGATGTCTTCTCTCCTCACAACGGGGATGCATGTCAAGCATATCGACAAAAAACAAAGCTTCAGAGAAAGAGATTGTTGCAATAACTGCAATAAACGTCTAACTCTCTTTTTAATCTAGCTTCTCAATTATCCCAGGATATCATATTAATAACATTGACCAACATCAATCGCATGAGATCTGAATATGCAAAGGTTGGAGAAATCATTCGGACGCAAAATTTCTCGTACATTGTTTTCTTCAATATAGTCACGAGTACTGACATTGGATGTGGCAGAAATCGAGAATCTACACGTAAAATAATATGGAATTTTTGTAACGATACATTTTTGACGCTACTGCAGGAAGTTTGCGACTAAATTCAATAGAAGGCTCTACGACAGATAAAGAATTTTGGCACACCAGCAGATGTCTTTTTGCTTGCATATTGCGTAACGTTTATACAGAATTGTTACTATTGTTTTCATAGAGTTTGCAATCTCAATATCGATTATAATTTATCCATATTTGATCATTTTGCGAGGTATCCGCCTAACACATAAAGCCAGAGCCAAACTCATCAAAACCTCTCATTTACATCATCTACTATGATATTTTACAATTAACAGTACATTACATTTTGTTCTGCAATGTTACCATACCTGTCAATTGCATTTCCAGCGCTCTCACCCCGCGTAAATCCGAGTTAAATCCCAGTAATTTCAACTTCATTTGTATCATTAATACTTGTTGGAGGGTGCTTGTTTTCGTACACCCGTAAATAGTTGTAATCAGATGTTTTATTTTAATGACCAGAGAGATGTCAGTCAGTGTAATGTGTATTCCAAGCACAATTGTTTTGATACTCTCAAAGAAGACTCGAACACGCTAGCTTTCAAATTCTTTCAGGCGGAGTAAGAGCAAGGACAAAGGAAAATTTTCCCTTTGCCCTTCCTCTAATTCCGTCACCTGCTCCATCTTCTTAGCCATTTCCACATGATTTTATTCATACGACTTGATTGCAAAGCAAGAGACATATGTGATATCCCCGCAATTTAAAGCCACGCATTCAATTTAAAAATCCCAATGGATGCATAGGTTGGAGAACCGCGTATTTCCGAGATTGCGTCAGTTTCTATTTGCTCGACGCGGACCAACAGTGATCCTCGGATTACGGGTTAGAAAACACTACCAGCGCAATCAATCCAATCCCATTTCCGGGGCGGGGCAATCATTTCCGATAGACGAACCCTTATCAGATGGAGAATAGCACTTCCATTGAGGGTTCTTAACCATTTCAAAACCTTTTTCAAGGACAAACGTGCAGTCAATCTATAACTATTTCTTCGCTGCCAATTTATAATTATTCCAAACCCATAATTGTTATTAATTATTATTAGTTAATAAATAATAATTATTATTCGTTGTTTTAAACTACAATTCAGACAATTCACACTAAGAAAATAATTTAGAGCGGCTTTCAATTCAAAGTCATTTATTATAAAATAATATTATAATAATATTAATATTATAAAATATTAATTTTATAATATATATATATAATATTTATTTATAATATTCATATTATAAAATAATAAATGTAAAATCTCTTCTTTTTTGCAATTTGTTCACAATTCAGGCATTTGGGTATAGGAGATGACTTCTGACATTTTACAAAAGTAAAATAATTGACTTATTACGTCTTAATTGGAAATGTATGCAAAGACTTTCTGCATCATATTAGCTTTAATGTCCAGAAAAATGGACAATATATGCATACTTGATGTGCAACATGTTTCTGTTAATTAATACTTATCGTAGTAACGTTAAGTAACGTGAAATGTCAGTTATCATTTTTCGCCCGAACGCCTCAATTGTAATAATGTAAATGTAAAAATATTTCACTTGTTAGGCGGAAGAGCAGGCCTTACGGCCTAAGAGTAGTCTGAAATAAAGACATTATCATAATTTTTATTATTATTATTATTATTATTATTATTATTATTATTTATACGAGAGGTTCATACTTCTACCAAAGTTATTTACTTCCGACACAAACATTTTCACTAAATTTCAGCACAAATTGTGTAACCACCTCATATCGTGACTGAGGTACCCATGCAAACCATTCAAAAAAAGTTTCTGAGCGACAGGTGCTAACATTCTAACATCATAACAGTATGGCAAGTCAACAAAAACAAAACAATTCCGTGACGCTAAAATTTAATTTGAGTAAATTATATTTCTGTGACTCACGCTATAGTTTTAAATTCATTTCTTTGAGGTGAGTCTAAATATTCCAAAACCGTTTTCAAAAACTTGTATCATTTCCAAGGAGTTTTTAGTTCTCACATAACGACTTCTTATATCAACTACATCCGCATAGAAAACATTCAATCTTCGATAAATAAAAACATTTAACAAGGTCTCCTTGATTATTTTTCAAGCCCATGGTTTTAATGGGAATTTCCCTAAACCATTCCAAAACATTTTCTGCATAACGCACGCAACAATTTCAAAATAATTTTAACGAAGCGAACTCAATCATTTATACTCTATCTTTACATAAACCACTAAACCACACAATAAATATTCCTAGAGCATGCAAGCACATCAACCCAAAATTGTTTCGTCGGGTCCGCATTTATTTATTTATTTATTTATTTACGTCAAAAAACAGTTAAAAACTGCGTATGACGGGCTATGGGGAAAAGTGAATTGTGTGCACATTTTCAAAATTCTGTGATCCCTACACTAATTCATATACTACTTAAGTTTTGAATTTTGAAAGGGAGAAAAAAAAAACAAAAAAACTCCCATGTAATAAAATCGATTTTCAAGGATAAATAAGCAATAAATTTTTGAATTTTGAAAGGGAGAAAAAAAAACAAAAAAACTCCCATGTAATAAAATCTATTTTCAAGGATAAATAAGCAATAAATTTTGGCTCTTATTGCTTCCTGCCGCGACAACGTGGAAACGATAATTTGAATAATTGTATTTCCCACTGAATTCTAGAAGACGTGCACAGAAAATGAAGTTACATTTATGTCCAGAAGCAAAACAAGGGCCATCTCAGCATTTGCTCAATGAATCAGGGAAACTGGACGAAAAACCTGACCGAGATGGGGGTCATTGACCCGGAAGCTGTAGTACAATAGTTGTTACAGGTTGTTTATACTCATTTAAACAGTCCAAATGGTAATTAATGCATGATGTATCATTGTTAAAATTAATGTTACTTTTCTTGTGATGCCCAGTATAGTCTCTAATTGTGTAGAAACAGTTATGCAGCAG
>BLKR01004288.1:92809-113738 GCA_011170035.1 Teleogryllus occipitalis
TTGTGCATTGGTTAAGTATATATAGGTATAACGTAAGTATATAATAGATGCAGTATATATAGATTTAACGGCGAACGAAAAGCGACTATCATTATCGCCTTCTGTTATCAGTGCGGCGTTACAACAATGGGTTACCACAGGCAACAATGACCGATAACATGCGAAATCACGCGAAAACGTGCAAAAACGTGCGTTCTCACACAGGAACGCTGTCGAACGGGATAAACAGTATCCTATGTCCGTCTCCTGGCTCTAAGCTTCCTGCTCACCAATTTTCAGCCAAATCAGTACAGCCGTTCTTGAGTTATAAATAGTGTAACTAACACGACTTTCTTATATATATATATATATATATATATATATATATATATATATATATATATATATATATATATAGATTTAGCATAATTTGTCCATATTGGGCACGCGTACAGGAGAAGGGGTTTGATGATCGACCAGAGATATTGCTATTCTACTGTCATGATGCAGCTATCAATAATTTTAATAACTATACGAATATACGAAACATTTGTTCAAGGAATGAATTCAGACACAGATAAATGTGGAGTCAAACAGATTTTTCTATGTCACCTATGTCTTCGAAGTTTGAAAGGCGAGTCAGGAGGTCGGTGGGTAAATGGAGGTGTGTGTGTAAAGTAGGCGAGTAGAAATGTGCAACATCTCATCATCAGACTGTCACAGTATGTGACATCGACTTCCTAGTGATCGCATCTTCTGTGAGGAAATGAAGGTCTAAATAACAAAAAAATTACAATTTATTTTCAAGACTTGTCTTGCAGGTCAAGTTACAACTTTTTAACCTCTTCAAAGTTAGGTAAATGTGGAAGAAATAGTAAACTGCAGGAAAATTATGAACGATATTAAATTTTTTTGATCACCAAAACTTAGCATTAACAATATAATGTTCTCGACAATGAAAAATTATGATCACAGAATGAAATACTTCATTGCAATATTAACGCGTTCTGCGCTATTTAACATCGAAATTGCTCAACTATATACAGCGCTTCTCCTGTGCAATCCCAGTAGCGGGTTGGAATTGAGGTCTGTTGAAGGATTAGTATCACGGGCGAGAGTAAGACAGAAGGCTTCTTGCGACAGTTATATACAGAGGTTATATCATACATGACAGGTTGAGCCAAGAAACACAGGCGTGTAGTCCATGGCGACAACAGGGATATGCCTCTGGCTATCATCATTACAATTGCCACGTCACCATGCTGAACTAGGGATTTAGAAGATTCTAACGTTCATCTCCAGTGCACCGTGTCCGTCGTACACAGTTTATAGTAGTACATGGAATGGACGGTGTATTATAGCTACACACATCCGTATTGTAGCTAATGCAGTTGTGTCAAACACTATAGCTTTGTTATTTCAAAATACGTAGTTTATAAGAAGCTAACAAACATGCAGGACTGGACGGTGTTTTGAAGTCAATTGGTACATCCGTGTGTTTCCGAACAGGGAGTAATAACTAAATATGAAGCTTTCATTCAAATTGCTTATGACTTTTGTTAGCGGATGTGTCGGGTAAGCCGTCGAAAGTGTTAACTTTTTGCAGATGACAAAACATATGGTGAGAACCATCCGTAAATACATTACTGTTAAAGAGTGAATTATTTATCACGGTTACATGAAACAATACTGAATACGAATTATATCAAATTTTGCAGATTACATTATGAGGAATTCAGGAGGTTCATTTACTACTCACTACGTATGCGACAATACAAATCAAGTTTCCATCGTACATTGCAGCAACCACCGTGCAATTAGGCTCTTAAAAATCACTCATCGCATGATCTTTGATCGTACCGATCTGTTTGATACAGGTTTATTAATCCGGGTTCAACAAAATATTTTGGGTTCTTCAATTACATTTTTGGCGCCATCTTTCTTCTGGGAACTCTATATATTCAGAATTTCCTGATTAATTTACATTTCATCTTTCACTAGGAATGCCACTGAACTCTACACAGCCATAAGATTGATTAGGGATTCTAGACGCGTAATTTTCTATTGCCACTATTCCCGTAATTGGTGTGCAAGTTATAACACGAGGTGATCGTATACTTCCTTCTCTGGGATGTAAGATCCGACCACGACTTAACGTCAGCTTGCGGGGGACACGGACAACTACTAGTCGGAGCAGACAGCCACTAGAATTCTTCTCAAGACAGTGCCTTATACCGTTGTTTCGAAGAAATTCCTCAGTTTTGATCGTGTCAAATTCATGTACAATGTGTTGCTTAACAATCAGGAGAAAATGACATATGTGTAACAATGTCATATATTTCCCACCATGTTTTCATTGCCAAATGTAATCATTAGAGAGCGTATTTTGATGACTTAAACATCGACAAAAATTATCAATAAAATAATTTTGAACTTTTTTTAAAAATTCAATAAAAGCAACAAAAAATGACGAAGAAAGGTAATGAAAACCAGTTCGGATCAACAACTCAATTTGTTAGATACGTTACTGATGAAATCGAGGCTGATTCTGTTCGTTCAGGTGAACTCAGCTTTCAAACGTTTCACTTGGACAGTTCTTTATCAGGAAATCTCTGCCTTTTGTTATTCCGAAAGCGTCTGGACCGACAATGGCGCTGATAGGCTTTATCGGAACCTTAGACTACACACTCACAACGTCTGACATCATAATTTCTGAGCGAAGATATCCAGCAGACTACTCAGGAATTCTGTGGAGAACATTTGATGTATCTCGTTAATATTATTTGAAGCAAGTGCCACTAAAATGATGTTAAAATCTATGACACCAGCGATAAATGCATTAAAAGTGGCGGAAAAGGGTAAAAAATGACTTATTATTCGAAATAGACGTTAAATGCAAAAACATCCTAAAAATGTGTCAATTCCTTTTGTGATAACATAAAATTAATTATATGTTAAACGGCATTCTTCTAAAGTGAAAATTCAAAAAATTATATTTCAATAAAATGCGCTCCCTAGTGATCATCTTTGTCCCCCTACAATCCTTAGAAGTTCATTAGTTTAAATAACTAGAAAACATGAAAAATTAAAGTGATACTATATTTTATGTTCTGGGCAACTTAATCACACTGATATAAATAGTCTGTCAATAAAAGCCTCACTATCTTAGAATGTTTACCCATGCTCATCGCCAGATTTCAATGCTGCGACGCAAGGTCAGGAGCTTGCAGTCTGTATTTGGTTTCGAGTACGAAGTATTTTCAGTCATGAAAGAATAATTTACGAAATGATTAATGTTTACACGGGTACAACTAGTTCTTATTAAACGACATCCCTCAAACTGTATACAAAGAACAAATAATACACATCTTTACTTTTGACAAATGTGTTGCTTTATGTTTTGACGTCTACCTACATCAAAACTTGCACGTAGGCCCTGGAAATTCAGGGTTACAAGAGAAAATATAAAGAGTACAAAATACCAGACGCCATTTTCTGACAGATAAAGGAGACAGAACCTCCATAAATCTCCTGAAGGTCGAGGTTAACCTAAATGTCAGTGGACACTTTTCAGAGCGGGAGGTTAAGATTGTAAAGTCGTAAACAGACAGATGTAAGACACGCATTCACTTCATACTTTCGCTTATCATAAATTATTTCTGTTGACTGAACCAGGACAGAAAATACTTTTTACACTCAACTGTCACTGAATTGTGTTATCAATCTCATAGTTTACTCATCATAGTCTTGATAATATAATCTTGCAAAGAAAACAAATGAGAGTTAGATACATGAAATACAAAGGGCTGTGATTTTTGTAGACAAAAACTGCTAGAAAACTGATAAAAAGAGGGAGAGAATAATCAGCAAGAGCCTATAAATTACACGAGAGCAAATTATGTCACAACTACAATTTATAAAGTTAAAGGAAGATAATATTCACAGAATGCCGAAAACATTTCAATTTTACTTTCTATCTAAAATATTAGTATAGCCATGCGACTGTTACGGCTTTGGGGCTTTGGATATTGGTGAAGTACAAAAGCAAAAGGAACTTGTATACCCAAGTAAAATGTTCATGCACAGTAAACTAGATAGTACTCTCTCTTTAAAACTTTTACGAGTTAATATTCTCTATTAACTCTCGAGTGATACGTATTCTTTATACAATATCTATGAAGAAGTTTTGACATTGAAAATTACTTTAATAATATCGTTTTTCATTGCTTCAGAAAGATTGTTACCAATAAAACAAGGAATCTAGAACATTTATATCACATAAATTATAGTAGCTGAAAGAATTGTGATGAATTCTTATATTACCTGACTTGTTTATTTTAACAAAGAGGGTTTTTCAGTTTTATGTTGCTGCTACCTGTGCACCAAGCATTTGCAAATAACCCATCTTAATTCCTCTCTGCAAACTCCCAAATAGCTTCTTTAACCTTATTGATGGGGAGCGATGACATTTCTCTCCTCTGACCTTGCTGGTTAGGGAAGCAATTTTCTATTTCGTTATACACTGGAGCATCGTGTAAGATAATCTCAGATTTTATGAGTCAGAAGGGAGAAAAATTAGAGTGAATAAACGAGTGAATGAATTCACAAATGCTCGAACGCCTACTTACATCAAAACACGCACGTAAGCTCTAAAAAGTCACTTTCTTAAGGAGAAACGTTAAAGCAAGCGAAACATCATCTTTCTCCGGAGAATCCAATATACATTCCTTGGCGTCATGTTGCAGTGGGAGAAGGTGAAATGAACGTTGGAAATGTCAAGCAAGGGGCTGCGGAAAGCACTGCATGACCCGAATATCTGGTGAAAACATCCACGCCTTATTCCTAACACCATCCGTGACCTTAACGCGCTCTTCGGCTCATGCGAAACCAAGCTGGATAGTTAAAGCAACTTTTTTTTTTTAATATTCAAAATGTTGATGATAGTTGAATAAAGAAAACGGAAAATGCATGTAATATAAATATAAATATAATTTTCATTTCTTCATCATGCAAAAAGTGAGATTACATTTGAACACACTTACAATTCTTCAATATTTCATAGAAACCTTTTATATATTCACTCGGCGTAATAAAAAAGTAATGGATGATACTGAAAAGTAAATACTTTTTCTTCATTCATGAAAAACTGACCTCTTGGCTACGAGCGACAATATTGATCCCAAACTCGTTTATTCACGAATTAAATCTACTTTTTTTCTCTCGTGTGTTATAAACTACTAATATAAAAATGTTACCTTCTAGTTCGACAAACAGAAAGGCATCATCGGGAATACAAGCGGCAACAAACTGCACCCAGAAAGGACTGGAATTAACAGTGTGCGTACTCGTGTAGAGCTCGATGCTCCACTGTTCACGAACACCGTGTTTCGCCTTCATCTCCCAGCCATCGCTTCCGTCTCCAATTTTGCAGCTGCTCATGTCCCCCCCCCCCCAACCACCTCGCAACGCGCGGACGCCGTTAATGAACCGTAGCGCGCCTGGCGGCCGGCGCGCGCACTACACCGCGCATTAATCCCTCGAACGAGAAATCTCGCTATTGACGAACCTCGTTAAAAAACACGCGACGTATGTGTCGTTGATTACTCACCGAGCTTTTTAGTGAACCGCGTGCGGCCTTTTTGCAGTCCCAGAGCTGTTGTAATGTTAAGACCGAAATATCACGCTGATATTTCTGGCTTCTTCGATACTCACGTTAGACATAAATTGTCACTATGTTAACTAGAATTTATTTCATTGCTCTGGTCAAAGTAAACAGTTTCATTCAGTCGTGAATTAAAAATAATATTTCATTGCTGATACAATTTACATTTATTCCAGTGTGTCAGTTTATTTACGTTCCATTTTATCATATAAAAACTGTGATTTTAACTTTTATTCACAATTTTACTGCATATGGTTATTCCCCTTGACTTCTACCGCCTACTCGAGAGTTTCAAATCTTAAAAATCGCAAATAAAATCTTATTTGTACCACATTTCTTTTATCCAATACCACCACGTAAACTAACATTTTGTGACTCAAAAGACGACTTATTTTAGGATCGACATATTTTAGGACCATAAAACCGTTCACCGCTGGGAATTTAATTTCACTACAAATACAATATGTGACTTCAGAAGTGTGTGAATTTGATTGCGGATATTCGACAATTTAATGTAAACAGTGGAAGTTTTCTTGTTTTGTTCACTTAGCAAATACAGAGGCCATACATTCAAATGTTTCGTATTCTATTTGCTTAGGGGTAATGGATAATAATATTTTAGGGTATAAGAGATTTTAATATTTTTACTATTGAGCGCCTTACATCATTTTATCCACTACAAAGTTTTTCAATATTTTATCACACATTTAAATAATAATACAGGTCTAGCCATAGTCACTATTTAATTGTTTGCTGTTTTGTTATCATACATGTACACATTATTATTATGCCCTTGCAGGCAAAGGCCTCCTGAAGACTCAGGGACAGCTGTAGAACATGAAGTTTTTCATATTCATACTATGAACTTCTAATTCGTTTCAGATCACTTGTTAATTTTATTTGCTGAGAGGAATTACTTGCTTCAGACTCAATCAGCATCTCGAGTGCTAAACTTTAATCCTCCTAAATTCAATCTTCCATATTGCTCTCTTGCACTGTAATTTACAATTATTTTTAATGTTCCCATTCTGCTGTTCACAAACGCCCTTGAATATTAAGGGGTGCGTGGGGAGCCACCCACCAGAGGCTCAGATTGGGACACCCCAATCCCCTCCCCTACCCCAACTAATGCATCCCCCGGTGCCAGTGGCCGGATATACTCTCGGTCAATCCGTCGTGTGACCCCGATGCATCGAAGGGTCACCTTTGACCCGCACCCCATTACCCCATCACGTGGTGGCCCAGGTGTAATGGACAGTTTGCTGTGGCCGGCTGGTGCTTAGCTGAGTCGTGAAAATTAATAAGATGTGCCATTGACATTGTACACACTATCTTGTGTGTTTTATATCTTAAAACAATTATTGGTTCAGATAATAGAATAAACCGCTCAACACGGCTAGGGTCATTAATTTCTTTAGGACATTTTTAATTTTAACATGTTTTTCGAGATTTGTGTAGTAATCATTTTTAAATCATACCCATAGATATTAATATACTGAATAGTTTTTGGTAATTGTCATGACCCAAAAATTCACCTTGGTTATAACACTGAACCTATAAACATTAAAATTTTGCTCAAGATCATCATCAACATTAGAAAAGAACATTTGAAGCTACTAATTATTTTTTTTAAAAGGTGATGATATTTTTTGATTAGGTAATGAAGACAATGATAAATGAGACGGACAAAACATGAAATGAAGATGAGTAAGAGTTTTTACAATGTTCTAAAAAGTATTTTTAATACTTACGCTTTAAAAATACTTAAATTATCTGTAATATTTAAAACATCTGAATTACTTTTCTCATTTTTTGGTTTAGCTAATTTTCTACTCCATATTTTTCAATATTCACATTGTAGTTATAGGGAAACTAAATCTGAGTGAATTAATTCTATTTAAATAAATCCATATTATATAAATTAATCCATCGCCTAATGCAAAAAACTACAGTGAATTAAAAACACTCAAAGTGAATGTTTTCTAGAAGTTCAGTTCCCTGCCTTAGTGTAGACTCCTGGAGGGGAGTAAATGCAAATGGCAACCGAGCTTTTTTGCTGCCATTCCACAAGGAGTGACCACCACGAAAGCGGACCCTTTCCGCCTCAAGACAATTTATGGCGCGAGTTTGAATTTATGGCTAAAGTTACATCCGGAGACCATTACTCCAAATTTACAGAAACTCCGAGACGGACCGTTGTAGATGGAATCACAACGTCGTGAAACTATAAAAGGAGATAAATTTAGTCTGTGAAGGATGGTTAAGAGATGCGACAATATAGAAGTAATTAACTAGATTATCATCTATATAGAGAAAGTGTTCTCAAATTTCTGTATATTGGGCATAAAACTTGTTGGAATGTGTTTTTAGTTTGAAAAGCCCAAATTAATTGCTCGTGCGTAAAATTGTCTTCAAACTAGCGGATCTAAAGAGCACATGTTGCCTCCAATTATTTGTAGCGGCTACGGAATATTATAATAGTACATGAACCTGCTAAAGTGTTTCCATCCATACATTTTTTGGCTGGGTTCGAACTCAGATCCTTCGAGTTAGCTCGCCACTCACTTTACGCATATGCCAACAGCCTTACATTGATACTCATTCTTCCTAACAAGCCTTTTTAAAATCACGTTGAGCAGTTGAATTTAAAAAATTAAGATATTTACTTGTACATTATTTCAAAATTTATTTTTGAAGAACTCGTTTCATGAATGAAAGAAATCCAAAAAATAAGACCAAACTTCTATTGTAGTTTTGCGATGCTTGCGATTTTTGCTGGCAATTTTCGAAAATACAGCGTGTTCGCCAAAAATCTGACCTGCACTTTTGGAATTTTCAAAACAGAGATTTCAACAAAAATTGGACCTGCTCCATTCTTTTAAGTGACTTTTACCTTATCTGCAGACGAAGTTTAATACAAAACTTTTGAGTCATTTTTCATTAAAATTTGGAAAAATGGACCCTTCAAAATCAAAATACCCCTGTCAAACTCACAGGGCCTCGCGTTCGTCCAGATAAATTGTTCTTGCAAATGCAATCAATTATAAACCGTCCGTATTGTTAATAAAAGCAATGGGGAGGATATTAAAAAATATAATTGGGTAATTCTAAGAAAATCAAATAAATATATCAAAATGAAGTTCATATCATTTTATCCTGTGCCCTTAGCTCAGTGGAAATTGGAGCACTTTTTGAGAAAATCTTTTAAACATTTTTATTACTTTAAAGTCGTTCTATTTCACTCAAAATTAAGCGTTAACTATAACTAAATTCAAAACAATAGGAATCACATTCATTAAATAAATAATTCTGGGGATCCAATTTAATTTGAAAAAAACAAAACAACTCTACTTTGAATATTGTAGTTGAAGGAAAGTGCTGAAAATATTCAAACTTCCGATTCTCTAGTCCAGATGCTCCCCTCGTTTCTAGATGTATATCGTGAAACAAATAAGAGAACGTGTAGAGATAGTTTTCTCTCTATTTCTTCATTTGTGAGAAGCATCATGCATTACTTATTTAGTTCTCTACTATAAATACAAAATTTTGTATTTTTTTTATTACAATAAAAGAGTATTAACGTATATATTTCTGACTGAATATATTTATGTCGTCGTGAATGTCATTTAACCTTCATTTCTGTCTATTTTATTTTCCTTTTAGGCAATTTTGAAAGGGAATTCTTTGATATAATTTATTTAAATAACAAATATTATATATATATATATATATATATATATATATATATATATATATATATATATATATATATAATTTTGTTATCCAATCCGAATTGATAATATGTTTTAATTATCTCTTGCATGTAATTTGAAACTATTTAAGATTCTTTTTCGTGAAAAGTAGATCACTTTTTAAGGGGAAATCAGGTACGGGATTGATTATATCAAATTCACAATAAATCTACCTGTTCACATACTTGGATTTTGATATACAAGGAGAGCGTTACCGAGTTTACAATGGTTTATATTCAGTGTCAGTCTATTTGCTTTTCAGAGAAAATCATACCCAGAACACAAGAGTACACCTACAGAATAGATTGAGAGCCAGTCAGTGAAACCCTGTAGTTAATATCAAACGCGACCAGTGGGGATAATAAAACATTGGAGTTATTGGCTTGGAATTCAGAGTTAACTTTGTTCGACCGATGAGAGTTGCTTTATACACTAAGCTACCGAAATCGACCTCACCCAATTTCGTTTCTACTTCTCATTTCCCTGAACTCTCTCGTCGTTTCCTCTCAGACAGCCTTTATCGCAGGGTATTGACTTGATTGTTCCTACGACCTCGGGCCCAGTGCTTACCGTGAACCCTTCCCTTTATTTCTTTATTTCTGACATTCGTTTGAACAAATACAAACCCTTAAATGACAGACATGATCACAACCAGCAAACAAAGGCAAACAATTTTCAGTTGGGACTCGGTCATCTCAAAAAGCAAACAGGGATTGGCACAACTGTTAAAGCAGAATCTCACGCATGAGCACGGATATCCACACGAATAATTCGTACAATAATTCCAGTCATGCGTCTAGCAAACGAAGGAGTGAGTGAGTTCTAGCTCGCAATCAGAGGAGCCGGACCGCATATGGAGTTATAACTGCAGAAGGTCGTAAATGGAAAGCGAGTGTATAATATAACAACTAAGCACAGCGTGGCGCTCTCCTGCACGGCAGAAATTTCGGATGGTTTTTAGCTGTTTTTTTTTTATTTAAAGACTTGAATGTACAATAAACACAATTGCTTGTATCCAGCATCTCATTATTTAAAAGAAAATATTAAGAATTCTAATAAGATATTTTCAATTCATTATGTTACCTCATTTTTCTCTAAAATTTTGTCTAATTTCTTGTTCCCTGAATAAATAATGTCGTGCCAATGGAGATCACATATATTTAGTATTTAGGTCAATTTTCCGACTTATCTGGCTAGCTAACGGTGTCCTCCGTGCCTGAGCCTAGTTTAATTCCCACGCTTCGAGGTAAGAGAGACACGTGGCAAACATGAATTTCCTTCACCATAATCAGCAAGTTGCGCCTACCTGAGATTTTCTTCGTCACACCGCTACGAAAACTCAGACGATTTTAAAGGAAAGCTACAACTTTATTTTTGTCCGGACTGGGAATCGAACTTGAGATCACGCTACAGGAAAGTTTTATACTGCTCATGTGCCTACCTAGAGATCATATACGCGAGATGTTTCTACGTTTGTAGATTATAGACACCAAGTGATATTAAGAATTGTGAAGCAGTATAGTATTGAATATACATTTCAACCAGTACAATATTGAATATACATTTCAACAATTAATTAACTGATAACCAGCGTATATCGTGAAATTTACCATAAACAATCTACATGTATTTCTGACTTTCAATCTAAATTTTCGTAGGCGGGAAGATCTAGTTTCGACTACCGATAGTAACTACTTTCGCCTCCAGGTAAAATAACTGGTCGATCGTGTTCTTGGAGATCTGCTATTATGATTGATCCTCATTAAGACAATTTTTGATATCTTTTTTGGGATTAAGGAACGATTACACCTGCCGTCAACTAATAAACATTTGCTGGAAACAAAAATCTTTGTTAATGACACGTTAGTTTGGAAGTGCTGGACCTGCAGCGATTGATCAGCGACAACACATTTGCCTCTGAAGCATTGTCAACTGGGAGGTTCAGTGTTCGAGTTCCGATGGTGCTGGATTTTCTTACTGGAAGAGACGATGAATACTTCGCACTACGCAAATAGCTGTGTCGAATTCCATGTGCCCAGAAGAGAGTTCTGGTGGCGGAATACTCTAATCAGATGCTATCTGTTGTTTGACCAGTCAGCACGGAGCGTTTGCTGAAAGAGTATTCCAACAAATTCCAAATTGTGAATCGTACTATAGTAGATTGGAACAAACTACCTGCAAAAGCACTAGAGACTCTTCCTTCTAATGTAGTGAAATTTAAAAATATACTTAATTCTATGTAGGTCATCATTAATAATACTGGGACTTTAATCATTATTATTATTATTATTATTATTATTATTATTATTATTACTATTATTATTATTAGTTTCATTATTATAATCGTTAGTATTATTAATAATATGGACATGTCTCTTATACAGTGAAGTGAAGTGTGGTGGGGGCATGGAAGGGGTGGGGAGTGTAGTGTAGTGCAGCGCAGTGAAATGAAGTGAAGTGGAGTGAAGTGAAGTGTTAGAAAAGCTATAAGTCAACATATAGATAACTCAAAATTAATTATAACTAGGATATCAATCTCTAATTTTAATTGTAATTATATATGTAAATATTCGTAATAGTTTTGTAATTGTCGTATATCTAGTTGTAATAATGTTTGCCGCCGAGCATTAGCTCAAAGCGAACTTTAATAAATCTATCTATCTATCTAAACGAGGACCGAACAACGCGCCATCTATTCATCGTGCTTGCTCTTCCTCTTACACTTACATGCACTACACTATCACGATAGTGATTGCAAATTTTAGCAAAACATCGGTACATCAATACTTCGATACATCAACAAAAGATTTTTGATGTCGATGAAAACATCGACAAAAAATGGATATTTAAAGTATCAATGTTTTAAATATGCTGAAACTTATCGACGTGAAATGTTCTCTTTCTAATGTGATACATAGAGTAACATGTCAATATTAGTTTAAGTATATTTTGCTTTAAATTTTACTGTCATCTTCATTTTATAATCAATGTTCTAAGAAGTCAAGGTTCAAAATGCAGTTAAACGACATTAAGACGTAAAAAATAATCAAAAAATGGAAACACAGGAAAATGGTTGTGAATAACAAACGGTTTCATGCTGTCGGGGGATCGACAACAGTGACAGTTGTGAATGACTAGATAGTGAACAATCCACAAAAATATTATATACCGGACATTTTATTTATATTATGAGAATTGTTTTGAAAATATCGATGTTTCTGAATAAATATTTCGATCAGAAGAAAGCATCGAAAGCAAAACATCAACGTTATATTGTCGCACCGCCTCATCCGGGACAAGTTCTATTCTCCAGAATGGCCTCCTGACTTCTGTTGTTAATGAAGTGCATGTAAGTGGGGTTGTGTGTTCCGTGGCCCGTTTGTTAGAGTACTGCTCCGGCATTCGCTTGGTGTTGATTGAATAAATCTCGGTCGCTAGAATTCTCCCCCACACGGCGCCTGAATTCAAAATCGCAATCTAGCTCGAGGCGAAAATTCTGCCCGCCTGGTGCATCCTAGGGCTTTCGCGGCTCCGCAGTGAGAAAACCTGTTTGTATTCGGCGCTTCGACAGCAACTGCCCAGAATTTCCAAGGCATCTGACAACGGTATGGGTGAGGGCATAGAGTAAAGAACCTCTTTAGTCTATGGTGAGGATTGTGGAACTCTGAGACAGAGAGGGGCGGAGGTGGTAAAGAAACAAAGAATGCAGAGGAGGCAACAGGAGTGGAATTGTTAACAAGAGGCATAACTTCATGAAACAATCCGAATTTCGTCAATTTGTTAAAATATATCGCTAAAAACATCGAAATCATATTGTGGAAAATTTGGTTGCCAAAAACTAAATCAAAAGATAGAAATTAATTGTTTTTTAAAATGTATCTGTACCCTTTAATTCAGAGCAAATATCATTTGGCTACAGAAGACAACCCCGTTGCGTTACAACCCCGCGAGTAAAGAAAATTCTTGAAAGAAGCGAAAGAAAGTGCCTCAAAGGCGAAGAATGGAAACAAAAGCATAAGCGTGATCCAAAGCAGAAGCAATGGCGAGAGAGAGCTGTTGGCTTCGGCAGCGGCAGCGTTAATGGAAGCCGTGGGGAATGCGAAGCTGTTCAGTTCGCAAGCGCCAGCGGCAGCAGCCAGCGTAGCGCCTAGGGTGGGTTCTGCGGCGGCCGAGGCGGCGATGGAGACGACAGCGTCGGAGATGGAGGCAACGACGGAGGCTGAACAGGCGGCTCCAGCGACGAAGGAGGTGGCGGCGGCGGAGGAGGCGGCGAAGGCGGCGGAGGGGGTGGAGGTGGCGATGAAGGTGGAGGCAGCGGTGGAAGCGGAGGCGGGGGTGGAGGAGGCGGCAGCGGAGGTGGTGGCAGCGGTGCAAGCGGAGGCGGCAGTGAAGCCGGCGGAGGCAGGGGCGGAGGTGGCGGCGGAGGAGCCGGCGGAGGCAGCGGCGGCGGCGGTGGAGGCGGAGGCGGAGGCGGAGGCAGCCGCGGAGGCGGCGGGGAGGTGGCGGCGGAGGCGACGACGGCGGTGGTGGTGGAGGCGACGGCGGAGGCGGCCGCGGAGGCGGAGGGGGAGGCGGAGGGGGAGGCGGAGGCGGCGGTGGTGGAGGCGGCGGCGGAGGCTGCCGCCGAGGCGGCGGGGGAGGCGGCGGCGGAGGCGACGATGGCGGAGGCGGCGGCGGAGGCGGCGACGCAGGCGGCGGCGGGGGCGGAAGTTGTGGCGGCGGCGGAGGCAGCAGCGGCGGAGGTGGAGGCGGCGACGGAGGCAGCGGCGTGGCAGCTAGTGGAGTGGGCTCTGTGGCGGTGTGGCGGCGGAGGCGGCGGCGCAAGGTGGCCCCAACACAAACTGATTACCGCGCGCGCGCTCTCGGGCTATTAATTAATTATGCATTTTCCCGTGATTAGCGGGGCCGGCGCGCAGCCTCCCGCCGGCCGCAAGCGAGCGCGCTTCTGCGAGGCACGCCGCAGCGGCTGCGGGGCAGGCGCGGTGGAGTGCGGTAGGGACGACGGTGAACGGACGAGGCGCGGACGGAAGTAGCGACGGAGGAGGCGCTGGTAGATTTGCACGTAATACGTTACGAATGAACCATTCGGAATATAGGAGATTTCAACCACAATAGTAGGCTACATAAATTTACTTTGCAGAAAATTCAGCCATTCACGTATTTCGAGAAATTTTCTCCATCATCAGTAGCTCCAAGTAACGGATTAAACACAATACTTAACCATGGCGAACTGTCGTAGCATGGCGCCATTTTGTGCTATGTACGTTATAAATACTCTTCGACAATACTTTCTGTTTACTACGTAAACGTTCTAAAGAGAACGTATTGTAATGGTGCAGTGGAAAGTGGCGATTTTTTCTCACTTTCCGCTGCAACATTAAAACATTTATATTGTGCGTCTTTGATTTCAATAATTCATAGTTAATAAATTTGTTTCCAACATTTTTTCCTGTAGCTTGTTGTGTATTCATAACATACTTTCTGTGCTTCCTTAATTCCGAAAAAATTGGTTAACGTCAAAACGTTGATCTGTTAGTCTGACCATCTGGTATAGCGCCTAAACCGTTCAGACGTGCTAAGAGGAAAAGTGGAGAACTGCTATGGAGACTGAGGCCGAAAATATTGTATTGATGATTGATTGATTTTTTCGTGTTTCCCGGCGCGTCAACAGATTTGGTCATTAGTTCCGTTAGTGTAGTGCATGGGTTTTTTCTTGGAAGAAGGTGGTGAGCTTCCCCCGCTGAATGGCGAGATCCGGCTTCGACCTACCGCCGGCTAGTGGGGTTTTCCCTAAGCAGGTCTCTCCCACCAGCTGGGCACCGCCCCAGGCGGGACAAGCTCTAAGCTCTGTCGGCATATATGGTAGTGTTGTGCATGTTAGTTAGTGTAAGGGTGTGTGTAAGGGGAGAGGATAGGACAAGAAAGAGCAAGGACTGATCGTGCGCGGTCCGTGGCCCTTTTGTTAGAGTACTGCTCCGGCATTCGCCTAGTGTTGATCGGAGATACCAGGGAAAACTACCGATCAGAGCAGCCGACCGCTAGAATTGTCCTCCAGACAGTTACTGAACTCGACTTAGCTGAAAAGTTAGTGTCGAAAATCCTGCCATTGTCGGATTCGAACCTAGGACCTCCTGGTCAGAGGCACTGTAGTGACATCAACGGAGAGACCATACTGAGTGACTATCACAAGTCGATAACTTGTAAATTTAAGGTAAGTACTACGCGAAAACTTTAAGACATTTGACATTGCATCATGCCACATGCTTTATATAAGTAATATTAGGCTATTGTGAGAAAGATGAAAAAATATCGATTTATTTATAATGATGTTACTCTATTTGTGATAATTGCTACCATCATGGGAACTGAGTAGTTTGGACGACATAGTAACAACCCTCATTATTGTGAGTTCTTATTAGCCAAGGAAAAAGCTGTTTGTGAAACTCGGCTTAAACGTAATTGTGCACCTCAGTACCCATATTTGGATGTCACAATGGTCACGTGTTAAATGAAGGTAAATATCCTTGTACAAACATCCGGAGGGGCATTTATTATGAATACTTGCCTAGTTACGCTGTCTCATGGTGCAGTTGGTACAGAGGCAGACTCCAGCGCCAAAAGGTATTGCTCATTTACAATCTACAGCATTTTGTTGTTTATTTTTTGTTTTCTAACTAGTACAATATTTCGACAAATGTTTACTCTTAATTTTCACAATATTTTCTTTTTTAACTTTATTTTTATGTTTGTGACGTAAGACATTCGTGTTATAGAAAATAAAATAAATTTCTGAATTATTTCTAAAGCGTGCGTTCAAGACATGTTAAATAATGGCTCTCGGGATATGGGATAGAAACATTGTGCTGAAATCGGAATTATTATCTGCTTTCTTATCAGATAACTTAGCAGTGACTTTGGATCTGCTGGTCGTGTGCGCAAGATTTCTTTTGTATTCTTGCTGCTAAATACGTGGACTCATTGACCTTACAGATTTTAATTTAGACCATTTAGTTTAACTTTGCATCTCCCAAATCGGAATGCCTTCTTGTCTCTTCGTTACTTCGTACTAATCTTTACAGAAATATTCTATAAAACCGTTTCTACAGAATTTGGATCATTCTGTGTGGGTTTCATTTATTGCGGCGGGGGAGGAAAAACTAAAATATAAAATTTAGGTGTGCTAAATGTGGATTATCATAATGAAATCCGAACTGAAAATTATTTTTTGAGTGATGAAATACAAATAATTAAGTAGATGAACATCCACACACATGCAGTTGCAGTTTCAAATACTGGGGCAGCACGGGGGCAATAGTGGATTCCGGAAACCCAGACTCGACGTGGATTCTAGAGAATGCGTCAGTATGCTCCTCCGGAGATCATTTACGGTTGCCATCGCATCAAGAGAAGCAACAGTTTCAGGATTTCCCTTTCAGCCTAAGCCTCTCTTCTAGGAAGGGCTTACACACGGCCCGTAGCATTCCTTAGAGGTTCAATTAACTGTTGCAATGCGCATTATACACTATGCACTGGGTCCCAGGCGTAAAATGATAACGTAAACTTTATGATTGTATGAATCAGAAGAGCCACGTGCTGTATAAACATACATGTTTTAATATTTTAAAACTCTAAAAGATAGAATTCGTGAAAACATGAGCATGAAATTGAATAAAATATTAGGAATACAACGTCTAATTACTTAACAAGTTTTATGTCAAAGAAAATTAACTACTGAAGAATAGAGAGAACATTTGGTTGTTCTCCGAACTTCTTGTTTTTACTAATTGATTTTAATGCGCAAAATATAATTACGCCACATCACCTAAAAGTAAGTATTTGTATTAACTCACTGAAGCCACAACTGGAGCTTACCGTTATCAAAACCAGTTGGTTTGAAAAAAGTATATTTCGGTAGGATGTTGTTCATAATAATAACGGGAAAAGTTTCAGTTTTCCCTTTCGGAACACTTTGAAATAATGGTAAAGTGCTTGTCTGTGTTTTCTTGAAAACACTGGGAGTTACTTAACACACTTTAACTACGATACACGAAAAGAAACTTGTCTCTTGAGGTCGCGAGATTTTAAATCAAAGATTTCTTGTCTCTAATATTTACTTCCTTGTATACTACCCACGTAGTACAATTATTACTCTACTGCGATCCGCGCAAAATCGATTTTGAGAACTTAATGGATATACAAGTTTTGGAGCATCCTGGTACTGAAAAAATTTTTTTCACTGTGATCTTCTGTCTGTCTATCTGTATGATCTGCCCATTCGTCTGTGAACGTCAAGGGTCTACGAATTTGAAAGAAATTCTTTGTATTTAGGGGTACATCACATTAAGTTCCTAGAAAATTTTCAAAATACAATAAAGATCTCCAAATTCTTTCTTTTAATTTTTTGAAATAATACATTAAAATTACACAAATAATGATGGCACAGATCAGAAGTTTTACAAGTGACGGTTAAGATATGTTAGTAAGGGCAGAAATTGGGGTAATATAATATTAAGTAACCGCACTACTTACGTAGCGTACAGAAAGTAAAGTAATGCTGCGGCAAAAAACGAAACTTTTTCAACAGAAAACCTTGTTGTGTGGGTCCTGATTCCAAAAATGTGATAATTCTGGCATCTATATGTATTATTTCCTCAATTTTTTCCTCAAACACCCCTGGATGGATCAAATGCTATACCGGACTCAACATAAATATACTCAACATAAGTATACTCATGAGTATACTTTATGTACAACATAAGTAACAAAAGGAATACGTTAAATTTTGCACGAAAAATTTGTGATCAGTACTACCCACAATAGTAAATGTAAGAAATATGTTGTATTAAAACTCAAATAAAAGCCAAACTAATCATGTCCATTACGTCGCAAACTGGATGTGTGACTTTAATCACCCAAATTACTTCGTTATGCGGTTTAACTTATATTTAAATGTAGCCATATAGATACACAATCCAATTCCATCCAATTCCTATTACAGTGATAAATTGACAAAAAGTTCATAAAACTACACAACAAAATACGTTTTGTGTTTCTCACATGTTAATGTATAGCCCAAAACACATCCAATCACTCCTGCGTTCAAAGTTCCAAGAATACAACACACTAACTAACCAAGCAACAGTCCGACATAGCCAAACACGTCAATACCAGCTCACAAAAAATATTAATGGAGCTTCGGCCGGCAGCTGCTGGCATATAAGCGCGCTCCAAACGGTGCCGCATCTAAATTCCCGAGATGACTAACGACTGCGGCTGTGTCATTAATAATGAGGCAGCCGAACTGCTCTACCCGCCGCCAGGCCGCAGCAGCTGCAGAAACCTCGATCGCTTCGCGCCGCGCCACCAGGGGCGCCCTAATCGCGGGTTCTGCGATTAAATTTATAAATAAACCTCGAGACCCCGCGGGGAGAGAGTGGGATTTAAAGCGCCCATAACAAGCGAAAGCGAATTTGCGCAAGCCACGAACATGGTGCTGCGAGCGTTTTAATTACGGACCGTGCCGAGTGAGGCTGGAAGAAAGGATAGTGTCTTGTTTCACAGAGTGCTGTCCGGTGGATAAATCTGTTGTGTTGGTGTCACTGCGCTGAAATACCAGTCTGTTACAAAAGGGCGTGTGGTATGGTGAAATAAAAGCTGATCTTGTGTCAGCCGAGTCGGAACGCCACAAAATGAAAGAATTTACTCAGCAATGAAAGAATTTACTGGTACTGGTTTTTACTTATATTGATTTTATTATTATAAAATTCAGAATTCAACGAAAAAGAGTAACGCACTAGTTCTTAAACAAACTTTATTCTATTCAAGAAAAAATGCAATCTAAAGTGTGGAGTAATTTTTTAAAATATTTTATAAACGTTGTTGAGGCTTCATGAAAAGTACACCCACCAAGAAAATCGATATATCCATTTCAAAATTGCATGACCTTGACTTCGGCTTCATTCATTTGGGATTTACCGATTTCGGAGGCGATAGCACTGACCACACACGGGCGGACAGATAGAGAGAGAGAGAGAGAGAGAGAGAGAGAGAGAGAGAGAGAGAGAGAGAGAGAGAGAGAGACGGATGTTTTACCGTAAATAACTTTTTTTGTATCTAGAATTTACAAAACGTAACTTCTTAAAACACAACATGTTAGAAGAAGTACTCGTAATATACTACATAGATGAGCCAAAATGATCTACTTTTCCCATAACAAAGACAAAATTCGAGATTTTGAATCCAAAAATCGCCACTTTTCTGCATCATTAGAATTTTTACTTTCTCGTATACATACGTATATACGGATGTAATGTACGCAGTATAGAGAAAGTTATTTAATGCTGCGGAAAATCGATTTCTAGTTTTCGACGGTAATACACGTTTTGGGGTCCCCTGATACTGAAAAAGTATTTTTTTTCAAAACGTCCATCTGTCCGTCCGTCCGTCCGTCCGTCCGTCCGTCCGTCTGTCTGTCTGTCTGTCTGTCTGTCTGTATGACTGATTATCTGTCAGTTCGTCTGTCTGTATGTCTATCTGTCCGTCTGTCTGTCTGTCCGTCTATCCATCTGTCTAACAGTCTGTCGTAGGTGAACACATTAGCGCCTAAACCACACGTACGATCTTTTCCATATTGAAGAAACCCCTACCCATGTGCCTCTAGTTTCTTTTTAATACTAGTAGGAGAAAGTAAAAAGAAACGTGCGGTGAAGGTTGGTCGGGAGAGCTACCAGTTTAATTATGCACATTCCGCATTCACGCCGCATCATGATTCTGAGTGTCGCCGAGGCTATTTTTAAAAGCGCTGACTATTAATGCCACAACGGCAGCGTGTCGCATGTTATACGCTTGTGTCGCCCTCCCTCTTACCGCCAGTCCGCCCTTCCTGCTGAGTGGCTTTCGTTCGCCCTCGCCTTCCCCACGCACACGCTGTCGTTTGCCCTCGCCCTTGTTCTCGCTCTTGCCCTCGACACGGTTCTCGACTTGGTACCGATTCTGGTTCTCGTCTGGCCCTTGCCCTGGTCCTGGTCCTGGTCCTAGTCCTAGCACTAGGCCTAGTCCTTCTCCTAGTTCTAGTCTTAGTTCTAGTCTAGTTCTAGTCTAGTCCTAGTCCTGGTCATAGCTCTTGCCTTAGGACTTACCTTGGCCCTCGCTTTAGCCCTTCCCTTAGCTCCCACGCCTTAGCCCACACCTTAGCACTCGCCTTAGCCCTTGCCTTAACCATTACCTTAGCTCTCGCCTTAGCCCTCGTTTTAGCTCTCGCCTTAGCGCTCCTTAGCCCTCACCTTAGCCCGCGCCTTAGGTCATGCCTTAGCTCTCGCCTAGCCCTCATCTTAGCCCTCGCCTTGGCACTCACTTTCGCCCTCGCCTTGGCCCTTTCTTTAGCTCTTGCCTTAGCACTCGCCTTATCCCTCGCCTTGTTCTTTTTTTTAGCTCTCGCCTTATCCCTCGCCTAATCCCTCACCTTGGTCCTTTCCTTAGCTCTCGCCTTAGCACTCGCCTTGGCGCTTTCCTTAGCTCTTACCTTGGCACTCGCCTT